>JARQSW010000094.1:579763-626150 GCA_030142375.1 Calameuta pallipes
CTCTCTCTCTCTCTCTCTCTCTCTCTCTCTCTCTCTCTCTCTCTCTCTCTCTCTCTCTCTCTCTCCCTCTCTCCCTCGTTAAGCAGACTTTATGCCCTTCGGAGAAACCGCTGCGACTCCCCAAAGACTCTCTATGATATCTTCCACTGACTCATGCTCGATTTAACTTTTAGGATCTATCAGTGAATCGTTTACCAATATCCGTCTTATCATTTTTTTTTATTTTACTATATAGTTGGCGTTTATCACAAATCTCAATTTCTTTTTACAGGGAAATCAGAGTGGTTTGCTTCGAAATCGATAAACTACTTTGTGACAAATTTCCAACGAGGAATACATGGGTAAAGATTTATTTTTGTTAATCATTTACTTGGGTGTTATCACAGAATACAGCTCAACTTTTATTATTAACTTTTTTGTGCAGGTTCCCATGGTCGTCGCGTGGAATATCGAAAATAATACCGAAATGTTTCAGTGGAAATTCTGCTTGAGGATTATGCGATGGAATGGATCAGCCTAGACAGAATAAATTTCTTTTTGAATTTTCTCATTATCAGTTGTCGTACATGTCGTCAGAACTGACACACGTAGTTAAATGGAATCTCGACTCGTAGATTATTATATGTGGATTATTAAACGGTACGATTTTAGCTGCTTCTATTAGTTACATTAACTATGAATCCAGATATAGATCAGCGCTCGTCATGATTATCAGAGTATCGATTAATATGTTTCAGAGAATAGTTTTTGCAACACTAAATCATCGGTTATCGTTCTCAATTCGTCTTAATGGTTTGAAGATAATTAATCAATAGTTAATTACACTGGACAGATATTTATGAGTAATTTGAAGTTATTTGTAAACTTAAGCATTTTTTAATTTATTAAAGTTATACAATTTTTCTCACGAAGATAAACTGTTACCGATTATCTAATTTTAAACGAACGTTTACCTATTTTCTAATAATTTATTTTACGCTTTACGCCAAGTTAAGCAACCGAGCAAGACTACTTGCTCGCGAAGGCATATGAATTTCATTGCGATTAGAAGTGCACATGCGGGAACTTAAAATGCACAGTGATAACGAGGTGATAACTCTTTTTATTATGCACATAAATCAAGACCTCTCACTTGACGTATTTTACTGTGTTGTTTTAACATCATTCACGTGTGGTACTATGTACTTTTATTTACAAGATCATTAAAAATCAATGATTTTTTAGACCGTTTGTTGGTTTATCTTTTTAATGATATAAGAAGAAGAAAAAGCGGAGAAACGAACTATCCGACATAGTATATAAATCACATTTAATCCATTACGTTTATGAAAATAGTAATTTTTGCTAATTTTACTACGTAGGAATAGAGCAGTGCTACCACCTTGTGGATATGCTGAATATGAGTTTTGAGGGGTTGTGAAATTAACCCACTAGTTGCAGGATAAAAGAGTACTCTACAATTTATTGATTTTTAAAGTAAAGTTGGTAATGTAGGTTCCTAGAGACGAACCTTTTTTACCATGGGAAATATCTGTTTTACCAACATTATAGATTACGTTTTATTTTTTTCTCAAAAAATGGCGTCTCGAGCATAGCGCGTGATATTCACTGTTGGAAAGACGTTCGATCCTTTTATACATCAGAGAAATGGAACCATTTATGAGTAGGATGGATAGGGATAATGAAGATCTTCCAGAATTGCGTGAAATTAAAACTCCTAGCCCCTTGACATCGAACTCAGGTAAACGTTACTGTCTAGGTTTGAATTTGTTAAATTGTCAATCGCTCGATTCAAAAATAAAAAATTTTACCTCCCGACAAGTTTTCAGAGATTCATATTTTACTTATAAAGTAATTCATTAATGTGTAATTAAGATAATGCCAAAAACATATACTCACAGAAAGCGAAAATGAAAGTGACATTATGATGCCATCCATATTGGAGGAGATTACGCCACCATCCGAAAATGAAAACTCAAAAGTCTCGATTTCCGAAAAAGTTCACGTAACACGAGGTGAGCTATGAGGTCATCAATTATATCAAATACAACATACTAAGGTATCACTAGGTATATGTTATTTCCAGTCAATATCTATAAATTGAATTTTGAAAATGAGTTCCATTCAAATTTAATCAGATTCGATAAGCTCGAGGAAGTCCAAGGAGAAGATTCAGGATGATAACAGTTCTGAAGAAAGTTCACCGTCGGCACTGAAGAGGCGACTTCATGACCTTCCGAGGGTCACTGTGCCAATGAAGATGGCGGATAAAGCTGCGGCTCGAAATCGTCGAACTCGTCAAGAACGTGACGTTTACCTTAATCTTCGAGGATCTTCCAACAGGATCGATGAGAAGGACGAAGTCGAATTAACGCATGACTGTGTGAAGCATATATCGAGAGATGCTAGGGAGCGAAGAAGAAACAGGGTAGACTCTTCTTGGGTATCTTCAATGTCCGACAGTCAGGCGGTTTCTTCTGTGAAGTCTTTGCGCCATGAAGAAATTTCTAATAGTTATTCTAATAAAGAATTAAAAATGCCAGATATTCAAAGAAAAACATCTTTTGAACTTACGGGAAGCTCTGTAGCTGAAGATTTTGAGAACGCTGAGAAATTGATAAACCCACGGTACAGATCGCAGGATTCGGCTAGATCGTTGCCAGGCGAAGTATCTTTTGGTGAACGGCACCATTTTGAGAAACGTGTTTTGAAAAGTGCTAGGAAAGACACTGTAAAAAGTTCTGAATGTAAAAATTCTGATTTACAGCCTGAGCCTGGTTTTTGTTCCATTGGTGACGGTTCGTCCATCTTTACTAATTATTCTATGAATCCTGGGAAATCTAGGAACTGTCGATCTTTCGTTGGGAATCGAAAAATTTATTCCGATACTGATTCTGATTCTACCAATGAAGCTGTTGCTAGAAAAGTACGGCAAAATCGAAGGATAAAGAGAGCATTTGAAGAATTTCAATCACGCAATGAAATTTTGGAAAATGAAGTTAAGGAAAATGATAAAATCTCGAATGATTCTCGTCCTAGTTCCGAAAAGATCAACATGATCGATGAAGATGCATATTCGAAGAGAAGGGATCGTGGATCACAAAACTCAAAAATCTCGCCAATTTCGGAAAACGTACATTTTCTTCCTAATGTCAAGGATAGTCGTGAAATGTATTTTCAGGGTAGCAACGACAAACTAATCTACAGAAACCCTGTACGGGATAAATATTTTGAAAAAAGTTCACAAAGTCAAATAATAAAGTCAAGGAGGAAATATTTTGAATTGGACAATTTATCCAAGGAAATAAGCAATTCCGAAAATAATTCCAATCGCTCCTCAGTTAATTTGAGTGATACTGGAACTTCAAAAATATTAAAAAATGAAATGAGCCCTGTTAATATTCCAACATTGAAATTAAAATCGCAGGATCTTTCACGATCAGTCTCAATCACTAGCAAGGAAGATTCAGAAAAAAGAGCCATAGATATGAAAGAATTGATAACAGCTTTATCGGATGTTTCATTAAAACAAAACGATGACAATTCAGAATCCAAAAAACAGGAGGAACACAAATTCTCCATATCTTCAGGGAAAAAATCCTCGCATTCAGCATCCGTTACAATTAATAATCAACAATGTTCTACACCCATTGAATTGAATGATTCGGAGAGAAGTCATAGGTCGAGATCTCCACGATACAGTTCAAGGATTCCAGTGAAAGTTCAAAAAAATTTGAAAACTATGAAGAGATCGTCAATAAGTGATAATGAATTCGAAAGTACTTCTGAAGTCGAGGATTATCGAGTACCCGTTGCGAAAATTGCAAAAATGAATTTACTGTGTGAACAAGAATCTACGATTAATTCGGAATTCGATAGATCCCCAGTTTCTTCTAGAAAAAGTATAGATTTTTCAAAATCTGCCAAAACAAGTGCCAGATCATTGAAGTCTTTACACTCTCCTCGCAGCGAAAGAAAATTCACTATGTCCAAAATTGAGAATGGAAAATCAAATGAGCTGCAGCCATTAAGACGTCAAAATTTGGAGCCAATAGAAATCGAATGTCATAATGAAGCAAAGAAAATATTAAGTCCTAATTATGAAAAGCTTAAACGAAATTTCAAAAATGATGTTGAAATGATTATTATTAAAGACTATTCAAGTGTCTCGAATGACAGTCAGCATTCAGATAATTTTGACAAATTTTTATCTGGAGGTTCCGATGGGTCAGAGGAAAATTTGAAGCAAATATCCAAAGAGGACTTTCAAGAACAATCATCAAGCGAGAGTCCAATCTTTGTAGAGAATTTTCAAAAGTCATCCTCCTCTTCGAAACATTTACAGACCAATGTTTTTTCTTACTGCGAAGAGAATAATATTTGTTTGAGTGATGAAACAAAGAAAGAATCCACTCCAGTTCCACATCATGAGACCTTTTGTAATCTCAAGCAAGAAATTAAATTGGAAAAAATGGATACTGATGAGAATATCGATAATCGATCAATAAGAAATCCGGCTGAGAAAATTTGTTTTTTGGAATCCATGAAAAAATTAAGTATAAATGACCCTGACGACGAGCTACGTCTACCAAGTAAATTGCATTTGGAAAGACGTAAATTGAAAAAAGAAGTATCCAAAAAGCAAGAGGATGCAAGCGAATCAGTAAAAATTTCGAATACAGAATCATTCAAACCCCGTTGCTACTCTTCGATCCTCCCTTTGTCCTATGTCGATGAAAAAAAAGGATCAGAATTTCAGGAAAACGAAAAAGGTGATAATAAAATGCACTCAGCTAAGGCTGTAGAATATTTAAATTTAAAAAAAATGCCCAACAATCTACTACAAGCAAATAACGAAGAACGAACGAATCGTCTAACCCAAACTGGACTAGTTTCAAAACTCAAGAGAAATTTCGAGGACTCGCAAGATCGAGAAGTGAAAATGGAAATCTCTCAAAACTCCTGTTCCCTGATTAAAAAAGAGCAGCCGACAAGTAATTTGCCTGAAATTAATATTTCTACTCCGATAAATTTCGAAAGATCCTGTAGTGGATCTTCGTATCGTCATCCAAAGGCGTCCGAAATCTCGTCCTTGCAAATGAAGACGTCATCCTCAGAGTCAAGGTTACCAGCTGGGGCGCAATTCCTAAAACAAGAGACTCTGTTACCCATGCGAAACAGTCAAGAACGTTTTCCATTTACAATTTCCGAAAGCACCAGTAGAAGATCCTTGAAGTTCAAAGTTTCTAGCCAAACAAAGGACACCTTTCGAAAGAGTCCTTCGGATCCGCGAATTTTTGCGATTACTAAAAATAAAAATGGACCCACCATTTTTGAAGACATTGAAATACCATCGAGTTTCATCAGTCTTAAACCTACGCAAAATGTAGGCATGTTGGAATCCGACATTACCGCACTCAGTGCTGATCAAACAGACACGCGAAATTTGGTGCCGAGACTCAAAGGATTCGTGAGAAGATTTTCAACGAGACTCAAAGGAAGAGCAAAGGATAAGTCTGCCAGTACTATGGAGGTCCTTTATAAAAATACAGAATGCCACGTGAATTCGAATCAGGACAGCTGCGCTAATTCTTCCGGAAGCGGAAGTGGTCAGAATCGTGTAGAATTAGGCTCCGCTGCACAGGACATGGAAATAGGATTTAGTTCATCCAGGGAAAAATCCTTAAAGACACAAAATTCCTGGGTTAAGGTTCCTGCGAAAAGTCAAGAGTTTGATGATATCTGGATTCAAGAATTCGATTCCGAAAATGAATCCGACGGCGTACAATTTGGCCATTTATCACCAGAGAGTAAAACGACTCCAGTGAAAAATTCGGCAGATCCTTATTCTGTATTTTTAGCTAAAACCGAAACGCCCAAACATATGACCAACAGTTTCGAGGTTTCTGAAAAGAATAAAAAGTTTGCAGAAAAGCTGGAAAAATCATATTCAACACCGATAAGACCCATCGATTCAGTAATGAAAGACATATTCGATCTGAAGGCTGACGAAGACTTGGCAAATTCAGACTTAGACAATGGCTGTCTGTGTCTAAAGTTTTGCCAAGTGATCAGTCAAATAACAATAGGAACCAAAAAACGTGTGAAATATGAATTACCACTAAATCGAAAATTCCGTGCGAGGATAAGGAAGAAATCGTAAAACGATTGAAAATTTAAAACCGTTTACTACTTTATCCGCCGTCGATAAGTTAGGTTCAATAAGGTCAATGACGCCGCACGTAACTGGTAAAACCAGATATGATCCAAACAATTCCTACGTCAACCACCATGACATCATTCCGCAAAGAATCAGCTAATTCCAAGGATCGTGCCAAAATAATTAAATAAATTATTAAATAAATCGAACGTAATGCCCGACGTATAATCGCATGATTCTCAAAAAAAAAAGATGATTCCAAGAAAATCGTCAAGATAGATCGTTCAAGTTCTTTATTTGTTCGTCGTTTCGTACATCTGAATTTCTCGAAATAATTCTGTCGCCCTGATCTCTGTTCGCATCAACATTTTTTTGTCGTACGAGTGAGAATCCTTCCATTAAGTTTGTCGCTTATCGTGTTGTTATCACCTTAATAAAACGTTCCATCGCTACGTATTAACTTATTATTATTCTGTTATTATAATAATTATTATAATCATCATCGTGATCATTATCATTATAATCATCCTCACCATCATCATTACCATTAATATTATAGAAAAAATAAGTCTTTAAATAATCACATAAGAGTCGTCGAGTGTTCCGGAAATCGGGAATGGGTCTAGCATAGGGAAATCGTTATTTCCCATAATTCCTTTATCTTCTCTAAAAAGGACCTCGCTGCAGCATCCGGATAAACGAGAAGCGTTAAATTTTACATCAATGTAAAATCCCCGCCATTTACGATTCTCTTAGTCGTCCATTTCCGCTCAATTTTCCCTCTATCGTTATATCCTATCGAATCACTCGTGTACATAAAGATCTATAGGATCAACTATCGTACGAGGAAGCTGCCCAAATAGAAAACGGTCAACATGGAATTTCAATGCTCGAGACATTGGCATCTCGTAACGAAGAATCCCAACCGATGACGTAAGTTGAGAAAACGTATTAATTCCATTAAATCGATTTCCTCAATAATCGGCAGTTCATCACCCGTATCACGGACGTGGACTGGGCACCTTGAAGAAGAAGGTGATCGAAGTCGATATCCGAAACACGAATTACTAGCTACTTAAATAGACGCACGACTAATCTAATTCCAACAACCAATTTCACCAGCCCGATGTCTACGTATCTTGGTATCACATTATAAATCACCATTGCGCGTCCGATCGGCAATTATGTATTTGTTTTGTCGTCGGCAGCTAGAAAAATAGTAAATTTCACTGGCTAACTAGATCAAACTGAATCCTGGCGGAGTGTGACTGTCGATACTGTGAGCGAATGAGTTATGGATGATCTAGGTACGTAGATTGAGATATTGGGATCGGTACGGAAACGAACGAGAGAGATGATAATGGAGAATAAAAAGAAAAAAGAAAAAAAAACACATGTTGAACCAGTCAATCGATGAGTGAACAGGACCTGAATAGCGTTCGGCAAACTAAATAAAATCGACTCAGATCGGTTTAAATTGGCAGAAGGATTACGTGCGCGAGCAGTGACCAATCGACTCGCCGCTAACGACAGGACGGTGAGGTACACGAAGCGGGAAAATTCAAACGTGAAAAACCGATGGTACTCGGCCCCTCGGGGATAGTCGAGGTCAGTGCTCGGCCATGCGTTAATGCATACTCGCAACTCGCTTTTACACGAGCAATTACTCTCGTTTCGGCCGTACTACGACGACGGGCCCAGTTCGGGATCCCCGCTGACTCCTGGATCGAACCCGGGTAGTGCTACTTCGTGTCGTTGCTGGACGGGATCTCAGGAAGTGACATCACAACGGGGGTGGAATGGAGAACTCCTTTCGTACATAAAAGAGAATGTAAGGCTTGCACTTGGCGACCGAGTCGGCACTCGCAGGTCGCACGGAACTGTCGTTGAAGTGGAACCATTGGCCGTCGTGAACAGCAAAGGCAGTGTAGTGTCCGGTTCCGGCCCTGAAAATAATATGCGTTATCATTGTTAAGGTCTCTTGAGGTTTCTGAGACTTCCGTGTGTTCGTTGTTGTGCCATTTGATGAAGTATTACCCGGAGCCATGATGAACTATGACAGCGGCTAGATCGTAAAGGTGACTGTTTTGAGCTCCTAGCTTCGTCCCGGTGACTCCGCGTACCGTATACGCTGACATGTCTAGGGACTCCATAGGAAAATCCACCTGGGTGTCGACCTTCAGGCGATAGGAATTGCACCATCTAAATCGTTTGATGTGAAGGCATAGAACCTGAAATTAAAATGACAAGAGACATGGTTTAACGATTGGACACGAGCTGGACTAAGATCCAGCGCAATGAACTCACATTGGGCAGCCTGTGTATCCAGAACCTCTTGGTAGAGCGTTGCTTCCCCATGCAGTTGTCACAGAAGTAGAGTTCGCTGTCCGCCAGTTCCTCGACCTTGAAGAATCTCGTGAGGCTGTAGGTAAGGCTGCAGACTTCCTCCTGCTCCTTGGTACGTCTCTGGAGCCTCTCGGGAATGTCCAGGGAGAGATCCTGGAAGGGCTCGTGGGTCTTCGAGTCCGTGCGGCAGTTCATACAGTGCACCTGAGCGACGAAACGTGTTCAAGAGCCAAAGAGTCTCCGGAACAGATCGTTCCCGAACGTATCCTCGACGCACTCACCACACTGAGTAGAGTGCCTCCGAAAACGGCAGTGACTATACTCTGCTTTCCCCGAAGACCCAGGGGCTCGTGTCCTAGCCTGGGTAGCAGTTGAAGGAGTTCGGTGTGGAGCCTGTCGAGCATGTAGGTGAGGAACTCGTGAGCGTCCTGTTGCTGGTAACCACGAAATCGTGGCACCACCTTCCAGATGACCAGGAAGAGGCACTCCGGCGAGATGGCCTGACCGTTCGAGCCGCCAAGGCTCAAGCCCAGAAGCACTTTACGAAGCTCCTCGGCCAGTAGAGCATCGCTGAGCTCCTTGGCCCTACCTGGAGCTACGATGCGGCCCCTGTGCGTCGGAGGCTCGTCGAACGCGATACCCTCCAAACTCGGCATCTGCGTCAAGTACTCGCAGAAGTGGCTAATGTTATTGAAAGACTGTAATACTACGTTCATAAAGCATGTGTTTCCTAAATTTCTCAGGCCCACGACCTTCTTCTCTTTGGTTATTTTCGAGCTTTTTCTTTTAGCCACCGGTCTGTTCTCTGCGCTTGAACCGTCCAACGAGTGGGAGCGCTTTCGCGTTCTGGGCCTCAGATTACGTACTACCACTTCGCCCTTCCACAGAGCGTCCGGGTCATTCTCACTCTCTCTCGGCGAAGAGTTCCAATTCTCATCGTTCTCTTTATGCTCGCCCTTCTGGAAGGCACTGCGTCGGATCTTCTCAATCTGACCGCTCGTTGTGTCGTTCACCACGTAGTCGTCGCAGGAGTAACTGCAAGATGTTTAAAATATTTAATGCCGTTACTGACCATCGCCAACGTCAACGATATTAGCGTGCTTAATTTTTCTTACCAAAATACTGCCAGATTTTCACAGTCTATGCACACGCAGTGCTGAGTATTTTTTTCGTGATGCTGCATCGCATGACCTGCCACGTATCTGCCGCAATGTACGGCTCCGCAGTGAAGGCATAGCCAAGTACTCTTCTCCGTGCCGCATACTGTTACGAATAAACAGAATGTCATTTAAATTGCTGCTGCTACAAAATGTCCGTGGAAGAAAGTGCGGGAATAAGTGTTATTAGAGAAACAGGACCCGGCGTCGTTGGATCGTTAAGAAAAAGTGAGAGTTAAACTATATTTGGGCTATCCGCCGAGCATGAATCACGAGTAACGGATGGAGATTGCCTAATGCAACAAAAAAATGCGCGAGGCTAAATGTCAAATTCGGTACAACGGTAACACGCAGTAGATGCATGCGTGAGCGAATGACCGTTGCACGTTAAGGAACGACGTTGTCGATTTATCAAAACGTCATTATCAAACTTACAATCAATTAGCATATGCAAGAAACTCCTATTTCGAAATGGCAAATCAACTGCCAGTATGGTAAACATTAATTGGTAACTTATCAAGGATTACTGGAATACAGTTATCATTGAGCTTCGACTTTTCGACAGACTGGCTTTTAAGTGTCCGATGGTTTTAAGACGCCCGGTATATTCGTGCATTGCTGGTCCTGAAAATTCACTTGAAAGACGTGGATCATAATAATATCTCTATATTTTCTAGTGTAAGTAAAAATAGCTGAAAGCAGTATACGTCATTTGACATTTTTAATGTAATAAAATATTAGAAAATACATTATATACCAATATTATTCGTCGCGTTGATCCTTGTCAGGCTTCTTTTTTTTTTTTTGAGTAGCAGTATGAACAAGTTCCTGTTTTTATATTATAGCCAAATTAATTTCGCGAGTAAATGCGATATACATATGTATAAGAATAGACAGAAACAAGTGCATATCCGTCAAAAAAGAAAAAAATAATTCTATGTTTACAGTTTACCGAGACTGAGTATTCTTCCACGAAACGTCACTTTTGCAATCATCTCTTCGAAGCACGGAGACAAAGTTCTCGATGAAAAAAAAAAAAGAAAACAATTAGAACGTAACATTCCAAAACTTCCATAGAGACAGTAGCCAGAGTCGCGAATTCGCGAATGCGATGGTCAACGACGTCGAGGGGAAAAAAAAAAGATTATGGGAGAGGCTGGCGTCGGTTAGTTAATCGCGGTAAGATTACCAAGAGTGGTAAAACGACAGGATTTTAAAAGGTGCCCTGCCACTGTGAATCGAGGCCACGTCGATAATACCGAAGGGAGAGGACGCCGACACGAAGGCCGAATACTTGAGGAATACAGAGGAAGAAGCAAAAAAAAAAAGAAAGAAATTAACATTTAGTTTTGACAACGGAACAGATCCCGAAAAAGATTTTGCACTCGAACCATAATATGTCCACGCGCGTCCAGGGGCGTCGGTCGTAGGAGACGAATAAAGGGAGAAAAAAAAAATAAAGGCTCTCGAGAAAATGGGGAAACCCGATGCGATAAAACGGTCTCGAGCCATCTGATTAGTAAGGTCCGTGTATCGATTTTGCAAGCAGCCAGTCGGTCGACCAACGAGAAGAACGCACATTGTCTGCACGTTGTACGTAGCGCGAGATACGAAAGTCCTTAGAACGAAAGATACACATACTGTAAGAACAAATGGCGAGCGAAGAAGAAAGAAAAAGAAAGAACCGTCGCTCTATACGTCTCTTCGAATTTCCATACTTTGAATGCTCGATCGGCACAGTCTGCAAATATTCGGATGGTAGACGTTGATAACGCGTGAGCATTTAAAAAAAAGTATGACGCGCACGCTATGGCTTTTCGAATTGATCGTTTTAGACGTTTACGTTATAAAAATTTCGTACCGGGTATATCGAGAGCTCTCGTGCATTATGCTATCTCTAGTACGAAAATATACACGGTGATCTAAAAACATTTACCATTCGAATGCTCGACCGTTGACGAATGGAAATTTTCAAACGTTCAGGATTTCGCGTTTCTAAGAGTCGTCCGAGCTCTGCATTCTCCTTCAGGCTACTCTTTGTAAACATGAAATCCCGTCTCCTTGAGCGACCAGCCTGGTCATGATTTTGTATCGCACGACCAATCGGTCGTGAACGTCAGGAATTATGGGAAAAACTTTTCCAACGGCTACGCCAAGCATAGAAATCAGAGAGAGTATAGTGAATTCCTTTGAATTATTGAAAACGCAAAAGGGGACGGTGGTACGTATTACCATGGCAGACTAGACGTCACGTGTTTCTTTCTGGATGGTAACGAAAAAAAAAAAGAGAGAAGCTCTAGTGGAAAGACGTATGGATAGACAAAGGGAGAAGAAGCGTAAAGCTATTAAGAGAGAAAGAGGAACGGATAGACGCTGTATACGAGTAGCGCCGAGCGAGTCTCAGGTGCTCCGTTGGTAAAGGTGAGACGAGGCAAAAGATGAAGTGCGGAGAAAGAGAGAACGAAAGAGGTTGATAATTCTCCGGGTGATCGAAGGAAAGTCTCGAGAAGCACGTTCTGCCGTGTAACCGAAGGGAGGTGAAACGACGAGAGTATCGCTCGAGGGGACCGTTACCCGGCGAGTTCTAATGACGGATCTCCAGCCAGCTGATTAGTGCCGTCTGGTATTGATTTTTCAATGATGAGTGAACGTGGGGCAGTGGGAACAGGAGCGGAAAGAGCAGGGGACAGGAGCAACGTCCTCGGCGACAGCATCTTCGACGGGAGGACCGAGAAAAAAAATGAAAACCCGACGACGACGGTATCAGAAGTAAACTAGAAATTGCAAAGACAGCATAATGCTCGCACGAACTGTCAGCACGTAGGGACACTTACTGACGGGGAAGGGGGTCCACTCTCTGCAGGACCAGTGTGGCCACGCACGCGCACACACGCACACACACCTACACACACGAGTACGCAAGAAGACGCATATTCCAATTGATAATAGGATAAGGTGAAATGTGCTTGAAATTTTCTCCGGTCTCTGGGCTGAATGTCCCCGTGTACGTAGGTAGCGCGGGCAGTGCCGGCGTAATGGTTTTCCGGGAAAAGTCAGATTGTGTTGGCGGCGACGACGACGTATCAAGGCCGGGATAGGGACAGTCTGGCTTGTAGGAAAGGGCTGCGTGAAGGGAACGAACGGAGAAGAAACTAACGTAGGGTAAAAGTTGAGCCGTGATTTTACCTGCGCAGACGAACGGTAGATCCTTTGTATAAGTTGCCTCAACGTCGTCGGCGTCGAGACGGACGCCTTGGGCTAGGTGCGGGCACTCCATTCTCTTCCCTGCACGGGTTTACTGGGACCTGGTGGGCCCCCTGTGCCTTTCTGCGTCCTTTCCCGAGGGTACACTGGCGTGCCCCACGATATCCGTCACATAGCGAGGAAGCCCGGTCGTAGGCCACCGAAGAGGGATACGCGTCCAATGCGTAACGGCGACCGACTGAGAGCAAAGTGTCAGGAACCAAGAGCTCGGAGGTCTGAGACTTCCAGAAACGCAAAGTCTGGAGCTCGAAATTCTACGCCGAGCAAACGCGACTGGTCGAGTCTCGATTGGCTGCTCTCGCGAGCCTCGAGTGTCGACTATTCCGATTCCGAGTACGACTACGCCGCCGAGGTTCTCGCTGCTTGCTACTCGGCCACACTTGGCGCTGTCCTGCGCCTCGCTGGTATAATATCCGCCACGGTTGTGCTTCCCTAGCGTCCGATAGGCTGGGTCGCCGACTGCAATCACTGGAGTCAGGTTAAGTTGGGCTACGGTCCAATGTACTTGTAGCAAGGAGGCGTAAGCCCAGGGGCGTAACTACAGAATCCTTTTTGGCTCACTTTTATAGTTCTCTGGTTTATGTACAAACCTTCTGGATTCCTAACGTATTTTCATGCGAGACTCGTGGACGTTCGAGCGTGAATAATGCCAATTACAATCACTGGATACGTCAATTGTACTATTGACGTACGCTCTTGAGATTAGTTTTATCGACGCGACTGAATGACCTACGCTCGACGACTCTTTTTAATTTTTATGTTCGAGAACAGGAAACTTGTATCCTCATTTAACGCGAACGGTCTTGAAACTGATGTCGAGTTCTCTGGCTGGAACGAAATAGGAACAAAGCACCGGAGAAGATGAAAAAGGTCATAGTTACTTTTCTCCCAACAGTCTCGACTCTGTTAAGATGGCTGACGTGTTCTTGAGTTACTGCGCATGCGTGTTTACGCTTCTTTGACTATCTTACCTTGTTGTGTTACTTTCTTGCATATTTTGCTTGTGCTATCAGGCAAGGTTTTTCGTGCTAGTAAGTACGTAAATTCGCAAACGGATGTGAATTTTGCGAGGAAGGAAAGGGGGATAGTTTGTATAAACGTAAGCGTATAAAAAATACGTATTACGGATGCTCCTTTTTGTACGTGTCTACTGTTTTCATAATTACGTACGGTGAATAACGAATTGTCGAAGAAAATGACTTTATATTGTGTAGTTCACGTATACGATTAAATAGAACTTTAAATTGCTTGAAATGCGCAAGAAGATTGCACACAGAAATAGGGATTTTTTAAATTCATGGCTGCCCCGTAACAAATGATTCTTTTAGACTTCGGATTTTTGTTTGGTTATGCATGGGTGGTATTGGATCGAATGAAATCCGGTTTAATCTTGAACGAGAAAGTTCGAGGCATTTGTCAAGTCATGAACGTAATTGTTAGATGGAAATGGCGACGAACTCCGTGCAGAGAGTTCGCGTGTCTGAGAGACATTTGCTTTTTGGTGACATTGACTTTTGCTTTTTGTCACAGTATTACGAATTCACGAATAAAAAGTGAAAGAAACGTAGTCACGCAGATTTTGTGAGATTGCTACTTTGAATTACGAATGATATCTATTATTTAACAAAGTATGAGAATCATAACATAACATAACCTATGTTCAGTGACAATAGACATAAACATAGTATATTTTTCAAAGTTAAATAAATAAAAACTATATTTCGTAATTGCATTTAGACTTTGATGGACTGTTCGTAGGTGAAAGATTAAGTATGACGTACACTACTTCTAAATATGTGATTACATGAAACAGTTCATATTTTTACGAGGAATGATTAACTATGTATTGCAAGAAAATATCAAATGACATGAGAGTATTGACTTTTCATTAAAATAAGTTAGGATTATAAATTTTTAAACACAAAAGTGGAAAGAGATCTAATGAATGCCAGTTTACAACTTTATTGATATAAAACGGTAGAACTGACACAAAAGGTGGAAAGACGCTTATGAGCGTCTGTTAAATTGGTGGGTGACAGGCTGTGTCACCTGGAGTCCAGAGAGGTTGTTAAACTCAAGCATCTTGAGCATCTCCTTGGTGTCAGGATCGACTTCAATGATGTCGTGTTCCAAAGCAGAAACTTCAGGAACGTAGTTGTCTCTGCGTTCCCTCTCTTCTTCCTGCAATTTGATGGAAATGCCCCGTACTTGACAGTGACGAAGCCTCTTCATCAGGTGAGTGACATACCTAATACACAAATTAAAACTTGTTAGTTTGCACTGTAGTAGATTATCCTTGTAAAATTCACTTAAACTTTTGTGCCATACACTTCAACGCACAGAATCATTTTATACACTGTCAGATCACTAAATTAAATTAAGAAATTTCATAGCGTACCCAGCAATCTTGTTTTTTAGAGGCTTGCTGGGGATAATTGCAATTTCTTCACATATCCTCTTATTAGTATGGAAGTCAAGGGTCAGGCGAGTGTAATATTTCTCGATGATCAGCTTGGCGGCTTTTTTCACCGTCTTCGTCCTGACGCGACCCTGTAAAAATATTATAATCAAAAATTTCAATCAATACACTTTACTTATTTTCTAGTGCACATCGAGTCAGACATAAATCACGTTGCAGTACATGCATTGCAACAATACCATCAACAAACTTAAACCTAACCTCTACACTCGAAATATTTAGTATCGAGCAATTATCAATATAAATTTTTTCAATAAATATATAAGGAAACTCAAAGAATAAATTTTTATGAATACTATCAAGTAAATATTAAATACATTTTTCCTAAGATCAATGCATTTTACGCGGATTATAATAGAAAAACGTCAAAAATTCATACGCACCATGATTGCTAGTGTACCGGAAAAGACATGAAAGACACTAGTCAAACCGAAAGCGAACCACAAGCGCTTCCGGCTCCTTGCGATACTTTCGGGAACTACAACTTCGAATCGCTAGGCAAACATCCGAACTAGAAATCCTTAAAACTGCATTACCAACAACAAAACCCTGTATTACCAACATATCTAGTTACATATTGTCATAACAGATGGCATTAGTATATCCTTTCCATACGAAATTGTACGTTCACAAAACAGAGCACGTTACTGACATTCGACATCTTAAAATGTCATAAATCGACTATAAATCTCTCAATTAAAAGGTTTATTTCCATAATACCTCTTTAAAGAGCCCACAAATTTGTGCTAATGTAAGAAAATCAAAATTCCCGCGTAATCGACAGTGCTGCCCTGCGATAAGTTCAGCGCGAAGATAAAGCAGTTCAAAAACAGATCAGCGATGACTGGGAGACAAAGAGATCATTGTAAATGTTATAGGAGAGACAGAGATGCAATTACGTGTCGCTGGTTTGCAAGAACTCGTAGCGAGGAAGGGATCAGTGGGTCGCGGAGCGAAGGGTAGTGACGTCGTGACTCTGAGTTTCTTCGGATGGTGGGGGTAGCTCAAGGGACTAAAGGGTGGGGAGTTTGTTTATCGCCTTGGCGAACGCCGAGCAGTCAGTGCGGTGCTACACTTGGCCTGAAGTGGATCGGGCGATCGGTAGCTGGGTAAAATTCGGTCTTTGACAATTGCTCCGGGTGAGCTTCCGTGTGTCGCGGGCGCCGTTTAACGCCGCGCGCACATGTACGCGTCAGTTTGACTCGTTCGGTTCGTCGTGAAGGATCGTGTCGTGGATGGTCATGCCGCGAAGAACTGCCAAAAGATAGTGAAAAGATCGGCTGCGTTTATCGTGCATCGAAGAATTATTTCAACTAAATCGGCGGTACAATATAATTAATAAACCTTTGGAGTGTTGGCGGACCCGCTGAAAAGTTTGCACGGTACAGAATTTCATTGGCAACATTAAATTCAAACTGTCGCGTCGACCAGTTGCGAATTATTCGTAGACTTAACCTCGCACGTTTATTCTTTCCTTCGCCTCGAACAATTGTGTCAGCTGGTTAGTGACGATTGGCCTTATACTCGTTTTCACCTTTGTCTCCACATCTTCCCCCTTTGGCATTTCTATTTACTTGCTACGTCACTTCAAAACAATACGTGTATTCGAAGACTTGCCTAGGACTTTTTTCTCTCGTGTTTTGTAAATATTAATGAAAATTTGTGACAATTTCTGGTCGGTCGACAGTGGGGAAATAATTTGGGTGAATAACGTGCTGCAAGTTTTGCCTACTTCCTCGAATTTGAGTAACAAGTACTTAGTTTGCTACTTTTTTTTTTTTGCTCTGTACTTCCATAATTCCTCGTTACATTCCCCGCAGCATCCTTCGCGTTGTTCCTGTCTCTAGTAATATTTATGGCTTTAATTTCACCATTAATACGGATACTCATGCCTACCAACTGTTAGACAGCGTAAACGGTGCTTCGTGGCCATTAGACTTTCCAAGAGATCTATCAAATTTCTAAATTTCACTTGCCCCCCTATGGCACGAGGTATATCGGAGGCGTCTTGGATTAGCTCAGGTAAAATAATTACCAGCGAAACGACTGTCTTCACTGGGACAAAAATTCTCGAGGATTCTGTGTATTCAAGCTTTGTCAAAATACGAATGTTTGTATAGCCACAAAGAGCCTGCAACGGTGTAGCGATAAAATAAAAAATATTTCCGACTTAATTTCCAATAACAAAAAATACAATTCAATCCGGAAACGAGACTGTAAACGTGAATCAGTTTTTCTCCACGGCTTCCGCATCCTAATACATCGACGTTGGTCGCGCCTAACACGCCTCTGACTGGAGACTGTAGAAGTCAGTGAAAAATGGTGATTTCAAGGAAGCTGGACTCGCGATGAGAAACTTTCACCACCGAGTTCAATAGTCGTATTAAATAGATATCTGTCTTAATGATAAGAGAGCCGACGAGACGATTGAAATTAATAGCATCGGTTGGACACAAGTCCTTTTGTATTTTTATCCAGTCCGTAATTTTTACCAAGACCCCACGAGAGCGTCCAGAACTGGTTCACTGGGTTTCAAAAGTCACGAGTCTCTTCTCTCTCTCTCTCTTCACTCAGGACAATCACGTCGCGACGCCATTGTACATACGTCACGTTTACTCCTGGTTCCTTGAACCTACGATAAATTCAGCAACTGCAGAGAAACACCCACTCGTGAACTGAAAGTAGATAAAATATTTTCACGTTGGGTTATAGACTCTTCCTAGATCTATTCCCGTTGACTTTCATCCTTCCAAATAGATTGCTATCACTCGAAGCTTCCGTATCACTTCACTTTTCGCGATATCGGATCGCCTCCTCGCGCCCGACCGCCTCGTAGAAAAGCCAGCAGGATCTGCTTCTCGAATGGAATAAGATTTTTTTCCCGATTTGCCAATGTTGAAAAATCGGTTGCATCCCGTGAATGCTTGCAGCTGTGAAGTTTAACTTGAACCTCTTTTTTTTTCTCTTTCCTTTTCAGATAAGACGTCCGAAGGTAGCCATCGCAAAATCTCGCAGTATCGTCCGACAACTTTCTAGTTCTTCGACGACCTTCCTTGTGCCACGTCCTGTGATTCACGTGAGATTCGAAAAATTATCAAGAAACGCGGAAAAGCCCATCGTAGTGCAAGTGTATGGTTTTTTTTTCCCCCTCTTTTTTTGCCTTTCCTTAATCCAAATCGTGAACGTGAGATACCAGTGTTTAATCACTTCCGGGAAGATCTCGACGTGGGACCGTTTTAAGGATAATCGGAAAACTACGTAAATCTACCATCATGACCGTCCCAGTGACGTTTCTTCTCTTTGGATTGGTCTTCCTTGCCGGATCAGCTAAATCGGAACAGGCGCCACGACGCTCCCGTCCGACGGCGATTTATTCAAACGAGTTTGCGCTTTACGTACCGGACGGACCATCCGCAGCCTCAAGCATCGCCGAAAAGCACGGCTTCGATAACCACGGACAGGTAAGCTTCATCGAAATTCGATATTCCCTCCTATCAGTGCCGATGGCAATGCCGAGAGTGCTGTTTAGGTGGCCGTAGCGAAATTGTGAATAACGGGACAAAAGGGGCGAACCGGAAATTAGATACGGAATCGGTTGAGGGTTGTCGATGTTTAAGTAAAAAAAAAATTTTTTTTAAATTTTGAATCATCCAAATCTAAATTCTCCAAGTCACTGGCCTAATTAATTGTTTACGAGCATCATCCGTTTAACTATCGCGATAACGGGATATTGATGGCAACCCCCGGGTACTATCGCAAAGATGTACGTCACTGTCCCCGTTCACCGATCGATATCTAATGATCAATCTCCTTTGGCTATCAATCCTTTTACCGGATCGTTGGCCATGCACGGTAAATATTGCACAGCGTGGAAAGAGAGAGAGGGAGAGAGTGGGTCGCACCAGCTATATAATTATTCTGGTGTAACGTTTAGTCCACACTCCGCGTAGATAACGTTAATGGCAGGTCTGTTAATTTTTTTTTTTCATTCTCGATCTCCCTTTGATCTTTTATTTCGTATTGATCGATCGGCCTAACAAGATCTATGACCCGGTATGTGGGTACCTCAAAAGCACGTTATACACCCTATACAATTTACTCTTCGCGAAAGCATGGTATTTGATTTGATCCCGATCGTACGAGTGGGTTCGGTTAAACCGCGGGAAAATTTGAAAAGGTTTTTATTCAATCATCCGATTCGAAAGGCTTATACTTAACGAACCGTCAATACCATGCGGACGATACTTTCAATGTCCTGACTTTTTTTCAGTTGGAATGACACTTTGAATCAGCAATTTAAACACTGATATCCATGGATTTGCCATGGTTGTCCAATGAAGGTACTCCAACTTGAAAAAAAAAAAAAAAACTTTTCTCCTTCTTATAGGCGACCTGGCCGAGAACGAGAGTTAACTTTCTCAGTTAGGCGTGACCCCTGGACTGAAACTGCTCGTTCGGGTCTCTTCCGCGTTTACGTGACCTCGAAACCGGTGCTTGGTCAGGAAGCCGTTTGACGGGGAATGTACCGTTTGTTGGAAGATGCGATCGCGGTTGGGATTAAGGCGTCGTTACTATGGAAACGCACAAAAACAATGCCGCTGAGTTGACAGAGCAGTACCGTAGCCATTTTGTATCTTTGAATTGGTAACTCCGGAAATGTGTGGTAAAACGGACCGCGATCTTCCTTCTCCTTCTGTCTGTTGGTCTTCCTGTCGATAGAGGATTGTCCTTGTGTCGCCAAAGTAGAATGGATGAATAAAATATAAAAAAAAAAGGAATAGAAACAAACAAGAGTAGGATATTGATAAAAATATCTTTTACCTCTTCTAATTTTATCGCAGCATTGTTTCACGGAGCGTCACTATTATTTTTCATTATAACGGAATATCGTATATCGCGCCGTATGATATAACAGGAGTCACTGCTATAGGCATATCGCGTTAAATGTCTCTAGTCAACCGAACGTATTTTATCTTGATTACGTTACTTCGTCCTCCGGGCTATAAAATCAAATTAAAAGTTGTCATCGGCTCTTTCCGTCCTCGCAACCTTAATTACGAAACGACGACTACGCGAAATCCTTTGCAACGAAATAAAAACATATACGCGTACTTGATCTTTTTTTTTTGGTAAAATTGAAAGTGCGACGCTCAGCTTATATATATATTTTTTAAGCAAGACATTTCCATCTAGTCTAGTAATTTTTGGACACCCTGTAGTATACAGTCACGTGTTCCAATACATTGCCTCTTGATTCGTCATACGATACGCACTCGTATCTCCACGAGAATTTCTCTCCTTAACTTCAACTTCGAGTATCGATATCTCGATTCGAGGACAGTGGTAGAATCGATCGCTCGAGACGAGTTGGCTTCCGTATCAGTTCGGTTATCTTTTTCAAAAAAATACGAAATTCCTCGTGGATCCGCGTATCTTCGACGAGCAGTACGTAAAAGCGTGTACGGACACTTTTCGCGGTGAAAACTGAAACGTATTTTTTTTTTTATCGTGAAGAAAAAATCGTTACTCGCCTAATGGCGTCTTTTTTTTTTCTCCTCCAGCACGACTCAATATCAGTCAAATGTAACGAGTGATATTGTGTGTCACTTGGTAAGGATCTTGAAACGCTGTCGTTTCGCACTCGAAGTCCTTGACAGAAACGTAACGATATATACGGAATTCATTGGCACTGGTATTCCAGGTACCGAAGTGACAGCCGAGAAACAAAAGGTCGTTGAGTATTCACTAGCGCAATGGTGTCGACGCTTCTTTCGTTCGTTTCCACAGGACACGAAAATCGCCCGTTTACAATCGAGACACCGATGTTGCCTTTTTCCTGGTTCGGCTCATTGTGCATGGAGTGAAATTGCGCTTGACGGCTAGTAGACTCTTTGTGTAGGCCGTCGGCTTCAACACACTGACCAACACTGACACGTTCGGCGGAGGAACTTTGGCCTGCTAGGGTAGACTGGCGACGTGACCAACAAGGGCATTCACGGACTCGCCGAGAATCGTCCTGCTTCTTTCGATGGATAAAAAGTTCGCCCTCTGTAATAGCTCGAGTGAATTAGAAAAATAAGTCGGGTAGACGACGCGTCGATTATACCTGGGCCACCCCTTGGGTTCTTTGTTTGGGAGTTCGGATTTCCACGAAAGCCCGCTTGGTATTTGGGATTATGCAAATGAACTGAACAGTCTGTAGGGAGATACTGGTGAATTTTTCTAGTGTATCTCCGATACCCGATGGTAAAACAGATTCCAGGTTAAAAATAGTTTTGCGCGAGGCCCTCTCGCGGTAAAGAAGTTTCTTGGGTAGTAAGTGGTAATATTATACATGTATATATATATCTATATATGTAGCAACGCCCAAAACAGCATGATACGTACTGTATCTATAGCGCAATCTGCTACGAGCGGCGGATGGAATTCGTGCCAAGGCTCGCATACACTTATGGGATCGAGAAGTGTAGGGTATACACGGTGAACTTTTTTTTAACGTGCAACTGGATCGTTTTCTCGGCACGATTCCTTCCTTTGCCACTGAGTATAAAATCGATGTGACCGCACAAGCGAGACGAGAAAATCCGAGCGTTGACATTCGCGACTCTCATTGGCACTGCTGCTAGAGAATAGAGGAAAAGACGAATTTACACAGCGACTCCAAGTATTACATGAGCGGCGTGACAATATACATGCGGTACAGTGGGAGGTAAGAGGATCTGTTAGACGTTGTTGCTGCGCGATAGCGTAGGTGCTACGCGACTCAGAGACTAATTCGAGGCTTTCTTCGAAAGCAAAGTTGCGCGCACGAAATACGATGGTTGAATTATGGCCACGAGGTAAATTCTTGTTTCTCGGCGCTTAACCGCGGTATTGCGGCAGTATTATTTTTCTTCTTCGAGGATGTCAAAATGGCGACTCGAAAATTCAATGAAACTCATCAGGACTCGATTACGCTGTGACTTTGAGTTTCTAACTTCTGAACCACGCTGACCGACGATGTTGGACCTTTTTCTTTTTCTTTCATTTTGATTACTTTGTATGCGCCTTTTTTTTTTATCGCGTCATCAAAGTGCATCGAGGATCGTCCGCCTCTGTTCGGTCGGTTCGCTTTGACGCTTCCTCCTTTTTTTTTTTTTTTCTTCACAGTGCTCGCCTGCGCAGGCAGCTTTCTTTGCAGAAATGGCTGCTGACAAAAGCGCCGTTGTAACGGCGCTATCTCTCTGTGGCTACGTGAAAAGGAGGATCGATGGTCGCAGTAAAAGAAGCTTTTCTATACGGATCGCATTCTCTTTCTGGAAAGTGGTATATAGTATTTTTTCCCGTGATTGTTGCGTTGTGTTATATCTTGTTTTCTGGGAGCTTTTTTTGCCGGCGATGCTCGTGAAGTTGGCTGCGGGTGATGGCTGTTAAAGGATGAAAATGGTGCACGTCATTCGGACGTGTATAACGTTCGGTCCTAATGCTTGTTTTCGAGCGGGACGAAGTTCAGGCGGCTGGAGTCACTCAAGCTCTCCTTGCGGCCAACTTCGTTGATACGTTACTTCCGTAACTTGGGAGTTTCCGATTGGTGGCGTCTGGCTAACTGTCGTAACAGTTGGTTAGATTGCGATTATCGAGATGATCGAAGTTTACGGTAGTGGAAGGTGGGGCGGCTTTTGGGATTCTCTGAGCGATAATCATTGGAGTGTACCTACTTGGTAGATTGGGTCGTATGAAATTTGAATTTCGCGCCCTTCCTATGACGTATTTTAATTGCTCGTTTGATTGACTCGGAGGGATTTTAATTGGCCGTCTTTTTTTTAATGTTACTCGCAGTTCGGTTTGAGGTTGATGTTTGGGGATAGATCTCCGCTTGCCAGATGCTGCGGTTACTTTGAAACTGGACCGTTTGACGGCGTTTATATATAGCGGGGGATGGAGAATTTTTTTTATTCTTTGCAATGCTGAAATGTGAAAATTTTTTTAACAGGCTCCGGCGAAGTGCAATTTTTTTTTGGATTAACTGTACGGTTATTGATTGACGTTATTTAAGGTGCGTTTTGACGTACTGTGCTTTGTCGCTACGTATTACGGATGAAACTAGGACACGTTTGTCAGACTGCTTTATTAGGAATTTTTGATAGATGATGCTTTTTGTGGATTTACGTAGAATCGGGTGTAAATGTAAAATTGATATTATCGAAGATTGTGATCATTTAAAATATGATAGCTCGAATTGTAAATTGATATGCCTTTTATTTATTTTTTCTCTTGGAATTTTTCTATTAACTTGACCGAATGATGCTTATCAGAGCTTTATTATTGATAATTTGATATTGCTCCAGTTTCTTTTGGTTCTACGTCGACAGTGTGATTCTAGAAAATATATATGAAATTAATCCACTCGTTGCGAATCAATGAACACTTATTGAAGGTGATATTTAATAATATCCATTTTTGGAAATTAATTTCCATTCAATGTCTTATGGAATTCAATTATCTATAATCAAGTTTCACGGATTCACGGGAGAAGTGAACATCGAATACTGATGATTTTTAAATTTTATTAATATTTCCCCGTTATAGTATCTCTTAGAGTAAATAAATTTGACGACTCCGAAATGGCGAATCGACGTGCCCCGTGTATGGGGAAGGTATTTCTTTTATTTTCTCTTCTTTTTCTATGGGTTTTTTTTTTCGGATAATCTTCTGTTAAATTGCACGGATTACTTATCAACGATAAAACGAATAACGCGATATTTAAACTTGGAGAAATTTTATGTGTATATCTTTTTATCTAAGATATCTCAGAATCTGACTGACTGCATGTCGATCAAGCGTGAAAGAAGTAAATCGAAAAAATTGATGATCCCTATCGCTCATAGTATCCCATAAGAAACATATACTCTCTGAACCATAAATCCAGTGAAAATTTCACTGATTGTTTGTCGTTCGAAAATTCGCGAAAAAGAAAAAATTAATATTCATTCATAAAAATACATTCACTTATCATTAACCGATAGTCAGTGCATACGAACTGATGAATTTGTATACAGTAGATATTAAAATTCTTATGAATGATTATCGGTTGGAGGGGGTCAGAGGTCAAATAAATAGTGATAACGCAAAAGATCCGCGATACGTATTCCGTACGCATTAAAATTCTCTTACACGATGAAAAAAGTATGCAATTTTGAATTGACAACAAAAAAATTTACCTTTTTCGCGCATCAAAAAGATCTTAGTATTGTACTAAGAATTTATCATTTTTCCAAAATCCACATCAACCCTATCCAAATTTGAGACCTCGCAGGAAATACAGTTTCCGAAGGCATTCTCGCAGCCCTGAGGGGTTACAAAAGAAAGATACTTTATCGCCACCCGGTATTGAAACAAGCGTATGAGAATTAGACTCACTGAAACGTGTATCAAATTTCCGCGAAATCGTAATATCACACCCTGGCGAATTTTTTCTGCGAACATGTTCCAGCTCATTATTCCAAATGAAAAAAAAACAAGACCCCGACCCCGCTCTTCCCTCTTGCCTTCTTTGGTGAACCCGTTAATGGCAAAAAATTCTACGTGCAAGTATTTCATAATAATACAGCATACGTCATCATGAAGTAAACACACATACCCCCTTTGATCGTTCAATACTTCGCAATGCACAATTGATCCAAGCAAAAGTATACTCGGAGCCGCGTACAATTTCATAGTGATAAATCCTTCGTGATCCCAGTACCCGTGAACCCCCGATATACGGCCCTGGACAGTCCATGATACAACGACCGAAAATGATATCCCCACGAGAATACAGCGCCATGTATATACATATATACAGATACATAGAAAGAGAAGAAAAATATTGAAATAAAAAACATGACCATACATAGCGTGCAAGATCAGAGTGTCTCTTACGAGGTGATTTTGAGTCACGATCTAGCAGAACCCATGGGTGGACTCGAAGGCCTAGAAATTGGACCGTTTAGGTATTCCGCCTGGTAATACCATAGCCTGTCCGCCGCTCATAAGTATTCACGAGGCGACAAAGGAATTATTGTTGTTGCGATTACACGTTGGTTATTATTGTCGGTGTCCCGAGACTTCGTTCTTGGTTGAGCCAGTGGTCGCGTTTCGGTATCAGGGTGTTAGCGCGCACGTAGTATAGTACAGTGTGTATATATGAAATAAATGGGACTGGAAGAGGCAATAGCGTTTTCGGGCCTGTGCCCGGAGAGGCGATCCTTCATTCGTTTTGGTTTCCCCGTGTCAGATCTAGGACGACTCTCGGTACCCTTTCTAAGGCCTGTGTGGGATTCACGTCCTTGGAACAATTTCGAAGGGTCGTGGCGGTTTGCCGCAACATGGAAACTATCTCTGTTTCGCGAGCGCCCGAATGACTTTTAAATTGGCTCCGAGATATTCGTATCGTTCCGGGGTTTTGTCTCTTGGCGTCTTTCGACATTTCAGCGCCATTTGGTCGTTGAGTTTTAGGTCGAGGGAGAGTCCGGGAGGGGGGGTCTGGCGAATGACTCTGTAGGCTCTCGCACGATTGGGGGAGCGACGCAGACCAGAAGGCGGAGGGAAACTTGATGACGAGAGACTAAGGAGACTTTTGCGGACAGGACGGATGCTGGGTACAGGAGGATGATGTTGGTGAAACTGAGTGCGAAGGAACGTGAGTGGAAAGTTGGCGGATTAGAGCGAACTGGATTGAATTGGGTAAAGGGTATCCTTGCTTTTTCGAATGGGATAGCCAGAGAGAGAGGGGTGGAAGGGAGATTGAGACTTTAGTTGGGTAGATTCAAGGAATCTGGAGCTTGCCGAAAGGAAGTGGATCGATGCCGCCATTTTTCTTGGACTTTAAGGCGGACCTCTACTGGGACACCCTCGGTGCATTAAGAAGTTCGAGTGGCGTTCGAGTGGCCTCGGAATTACGAAAGGTGGATCGTGCGGTGGAAATTTGTGAGCGCGAGAGGGGAGGGTCGCAGAGGAAGCAAGGGGAGGGGGAAAATAAAAAAAAAATACTTCGATTTCATAAAAAGCATCAGAATCGATTACCGCGATTCGGTGAAATCTTTTGGGTATATATGTGTATGGGTCTGTATATATATATTTATGAACTGAAAGCAACTCAAAAGTTGAATCGAACAAAGGGTCTCCTCCCCTCTCCCCGTCTTACCTCCCCTTTGAGATCTTTATTTATTTATACCCGTTACTCGTCTTCGAGTTTCCTCCCTTCGTTTCGTTCTTCTTTTTTTTATTTGCCTCGCGCATTGCTTCGCTTTTCCTTTGACTTTCTAATATCGCCGACGATTATTCCTACCGAATCGTTAAGACTTGGCATTGTTAGGTGGGGTCGACCGAGTCTCGTTATCTTCTTCCATTAATTGTTATTCGCCGAGCACCCTCCCCCCTCCCGCCCCTCTGGCCATTTTGCTCGAACTTCATTTTTTTTTTCTTCGTTACTCATTCATTTACTCGGTTCCTTTCTACTTTCCCTCGCATTTCGTCATTTCTTCTTCTTTCCATATTTAACCCTTTTTTACGTTTCTACGTTTCCGTCTTGCACTCCCGTTCCTTTATTTTATTCATTCTCCGAGTCTCCAACCGGTTGCAACGAGCAACAGGAAAAGTGTACCCGTGGGACGCGACCTTTTTTTTCCTCTACCTACTATACTACCATCGTCCTTACCTTCCGGCCTTCCACTTCGCTATCACGTCTGATTACGTAACGTATAGGAACCCGCTAAGATAAACGATAAAGCAGACTGTATATAAGACAGTAATCCAATTATCAGCTCGGCAATCCCCGTAGCCAGGAAAACTATGCAAAGATACGCGGGAACGAGGCTAAAAGTCGAAAATTATCGGGAACTCCCTAAAACTCCCTAGGATCGGTTAAATCTCTTGCTAGTGACTTTCTTTTTTTAAGCCGAGGAACGATAAATCTTTTTAATCCGGTATCTACGTGATTCTGGGTGCTGGGGACGGACGGGCTAGGGAGGTTTTGCTCTTCGGATGGGTCGTTTCTTTTGTTCGTATTTTTGAATTTTCGAATTTTTTCCCGCGCAAATATCACTCGCGAGCGATAACTCGTATTTCAGGACGTTTCAATGCGTCGGGGATACTTTTGAAGGCCGATTCGATACCCTGTGAAGCGAACTGGATACCTACTGATAGGAACACGAATCTGCGAGTGTCTTTTAATCGATTTTACTACTTTTTCTTCGTTTTCACGAAACACTCGCGCCAGACCCGAGAATCCGTTTAGTCGCTAGAAATGGCTTCGGTGCCCCTCGGCGTCGCCGAACTTGCTTAATGACGTAAATGAAAATGACTGGTATTTAAGGTGCAATCGCTAGTTTTATGGCGAATGGTACGTGACCCGTACGATAAGATACCGCGGCCGGGCTTTATCGTAAAATTTAAATCTCGATGCTACGATCAATAACGATGTTTACGAGTTTCGTTTAGGATATACGCCATTACCGGAAATCGAATTTAACTTTAATCTCGATTCGCATCGGAATTTCGTCTTTTGTCAATGGAATACGGGCGATTAGAAATTTTTGACCTTAAGATCGATTTTACGATTTTTGGTTATCGGTAAACAAAAATTTGCGAAAAATTATGACGTTTGTATTTTTTTTTGGGCGGAATTTTTAAATTTAGCTCCTTACTTTTTATTATTGGTCAACGTGCAAAATTTCCCGATGCAGTTTCGCGGATTGTTTCTCTGGATACTACCGGGAGGAGTCTGAACTGACTGTATAACATTTGCACTGAAGATTCAGTTTGCCAATTTTTCAGCCCATCTCCCGTGCGGAGTCCTGGAACGTGGAAAATTTTTTGCGAAAAATTATGCCGTTTGTAATTTTTTTTGGCGCAATTTTTAAATTTAACTCCTTACGTTTTTTTATTGGTCAACGTGCAAAGTTTCCTGATGCAGTTTGGCGGATTGTTTCTCTAGATACTACCGGGAGAGTTTAAACTGACTGTATAACATGTGCACTGACGATTCAGTTTGCCAATTTCTCAGTCCATCTCCCGTGGCGTGTGGATCCCTGGAACTTTTAAATGACTTGGGACATTGCCCTGCGAAACTTTAGCCATTTCGCGGTCCCCGCGGTATTTTATGCGAAACGACAGCAACGGAAGGGAATGAATATTCGCCAGAAGCGAATTAACTGTTTCGCTTTTGACATATTTCGCGATATTTGTAACACCTATAGGTAATCTAGATTCGTGAGATTTTGCAAAATTTTCAGATCTCGTATCTTTCGACGATTTAACGCGTCACGTATAAAATCAACGTATTTGGCGAATTGTCAAAATAATTTTTTATTCATTATTTTTTTCTCACAGTCAGATTTCCGGTGCTCATTCGTATCCAACCGATCGATATCTTCGACCATTTAGGTCGATCCACCTTCGTCAAACGATATATCGAGAACATCGACCGGGTCTAATAATTTCGGAACACCCTATATTTAGTTCGATTAATTTGATAATACTATCAATCCAATAAATTTCGAAAATAGTCCAAGTTCATTCATTCAACTTCATACTTCACTGCCCAGACAAGCAAATCGAACTTTGAAGCCGCAAGGGAAACGTTCGACGATTAAAACAGTTGGATTTAGGATTGACACAAGTTCAGTTCAAAATTTCCCTCCAACTTTGACTTATCCAATCAGATGATGCTCGATCGCGTCATCGGCCGAGTTTCATAATTCGATTACTTATTTTACACCCTGGTGATTAATCCTATCGATCGTCCAATCGAACCGCAATCAGATATGAAGCGAATTAAAAAATCAGTCATAAAAAGAATTAAGTATTACAAAAAATCGTGACAATCATAAATCAAGAAGACTCAAAATTGAATTTTATTTTTCAAAATTTTCTAAACCTCAAGCACTCCTCACGAAACTAAATTGACTTATTCGTCATTCAATGACTGTTGCTTCCACTTAGTAATCGCTACAATCACACACTCTATTATTCCGGAAGGAATCACTCTGTCCCCTCTTGCGACAATAATCATGCTCATCAGGTCCTCGTACAGCCCATCGTTATCAGCCCTCATCCTAATGGACAAATTCAATCTTGATATGTTCGATGCGTCGCATGTACGGTTAAAAGTCGATAATACATTTCGTCAAATTGATACAAACACGTCATACTAATGCAGCGATCATAAAATTAGTCACTTTATCAATTTGGCAATAAAATATTTTTTTAGAACATTTTTCATAATTTTTTTATCACAACAAAATTATTAAATCCGCTATCTATGTACTATACGGGTATATACAAATGTCCACGTACCTGGGCCCCAGGACCCGTACGAGCTTCCCTTTGAGGATATAAAAGAATTTTAAAACGAAATCTCTAAAACTTTTCGTGGATAAACCCTCGTTCCGGATTTACGTATCTACGTTAAAACCAGCTTTTAACGTTAAACGCAGCATAATCGCCACTCTTACTCGTAATACCCAGTCAGTCCTGTGAAGTAACTCTGTGTTCTCGGTGCTCCGGTCGATTTGAAAGTCCCAAGTGTCTATAACCTATAACTCTGTAGGATTTTTCGAAAGACTCTGATATATCGTCGATCACGATTTTCCGATCGATAAGTTTGCCCGGTTGGTCACTTTGAAGTCTGTGCTATTATGATTATTATTTTTCAACGGGTCAGACAAAAGGCGCGAGGGCAATGGCTGCCGCAAATGGATATAACGATTCGCCGCAAGGATATCGGCAATAAATGATAATTGTAGGGTATCGTTCTACTTATCGGTATACATATAGGTATATGGGTAAAGGAAGAAAAAAAAAACGACAAATAAGGTTGAGTTTTCTGAACACGAGATTATTAAATGACGGATCGAACTTAATGCTGTAATAATATTAGCTCTAACCGACGTATAACCACATAACGTACCGTATAACGTCTTTATTGGATTCTATTAGTTTTGTTTCTCTCTTTGTCTTTTTCTTTCTCTTTTCTTCATATACGTACCGTTATATCGGGACCGTGCCGAATACAATTCTTGCGCTTTCCTTTTTTTTTTTTTTCTTTATCAGATTTTCTGCCTTCGCCCAGAAGAAAGGAAACTTCCCGTCGACGCGGCCATGTTTACTTGTATCGTCGCCAGTGAATTCTATTGAAAAGTTCACGTAGGCGAATCGGCATATATACAGTCCTGTCCGTTAATGATTTTGGAATGAGCCTCGCGTCTCCTTAAGATTCTGTAATTGAATCGTGTCGGTTGAGTTCGCAAAGCTGTTTGTTCATTGAGTTTACCAAGACCTATGCTGCTCTTCGAGGGATTCCTCGGCATCAGCATAATCTATTTACAATTGGGTTTCGAGAAGCTTCTTTCGACGCTTTGCCCCGGTGTACCTTCCACTGTTTACGTATTCGTACGAAATCTGTATCTTTTTTTTTTGCATCATTTGGCGCTTAACATGTAATTTTGGTAGGAGGGCTTGACACGCGTGTAAAAGGTAATTTGAATTTTTCGTCGTTAGTTATTGATTGCGTTAGAAAAAAAATTATTAAGAGACTTTGTAGCTGGTACGGGTGAAGATGTTAAAATAAATATTTAATTCCATTTTTTCACGCAATATCGACCGTGTCCAATAATCTCCAGGGATTTTCACGAAGCGAGCTTCCTCTTAAGACTTGTGAGCTATTTCTTTGCCACGGAACAGATTCACGTAAATTAACAGGGTGGAACAAAAATGGGGACAAAAAATGTGCGCGCTACCGTGTCGAAAAAGTTGACGGAACGTAGTGCTGATTGGGTATGCTCCAGGTAGTTTTCAGTAATTAGCCTGAAGAGGCGCTCGCGTCCTCTACTTCGCTCGACGTACCGCAGAGTGCGCTCTCGGCGCCTAACCGCGACAACACGGTTTTGTATACAGGTCTAGAAACTTCCGTGATGGAGCTGACACGGAATTTGAAGTCGTCTCGTAGTTCTTTGCTTGGCCACAAGAGGCCACGTTAGTGCAAGTACATTACGGAAGCGAATCGTAATCGAATTTGACATTTGCCTTTGAAAATGTTGTATAGTGTCACGCACAAAAGGATTGACGCTGCGTAGTAAAGGGGTGAAAAAATAATAACTTAGAAACTGGTTCGCAACAGAAATTACAGCGCAGGACGGTACACGACCTCTTAGTTTCCCTGCACACACTTATCCTGTTATGCATAAAGTTTCTTCAATCGTAAAATTTCATATTAAATAGCGCGCGCGAATTTGCGGCACTACAGATAAAATGTTAAACGGCGTGGGACGTGAAATTTAGAGGTTAAGTTCACAAGGTGCAGTCGATCACAGCGACACGTGGCGGCCATGCCATAAATTACGAAACTCCTTCAAATTGGATGTCGCCCCCCGTCGCTAAAATTCACCGTGGTCGCAAGACCCGCGCGCAAGGGAACGCGTTTCACGGCATCAGGCAGCCTGCTGGAGGATTATAGTGTGAAATTTCAAAAGCCAAATTCCCTCCCCTTGTATCATCCCATTGACTCGAAAGGCTGCTTTGTTCAAACAGTAACGCGTGCCTCGTGTACAGCGTTTAATAAACAGGAATTACACAAGCGAAATCGCTTTCACTTGGCATTCGACAATCTCGGGTTTATACAGGCAGTAGCAGTGGTCGGTGCGAAGGCGCGTTCACTATTTCGGCTCGAGCGAGGAATAATACCGTCAGGTAATCCAGGTCAGTGTGCTATTGGACGTTCTAAATTCGGAAAATGGCTGCAGCTGCGAGTTGTGGAACTTTCGTGGCACGATTGCCAGTTCTCTCTACGTATCCCAGGTATATGCGCACTACTATTCAAACCTATTCTTTTCTCATAGTACACATAGACGTTTACGCGTGTTCCAATATGTATTTCTGACGCATCTAAAACACTGTACTTCTTAATAAATCACCAGTCGCTCTGCATACAATTTTTCTTACAAAGTAAACGCGTGCATGGCTTTTTCACGGAAGTATATTTCGTTTCTCTACGTCAGCGTGGATTCCGCTGATTTTATATAGAGGGCGACGTGTATCGAAAAACACGGACTCGTGAATTTACTGCAGCAGTGCCGTATCTTGCGTATTACCGTCTGTACTACCACCTTTGTCTATGCACACTTATTGCTCACTTTACTAACCCGCCGTCTCTTCGTAACGGCCGCCGAGTAATAAGAACTCGATGCCAGGTATGCGCTTAGGGATTAAATTTCAAAGGACGAATTACGTTGACTGCGCGAGACACCTAGCGGAATATTTTCGAAACTCCATGCGCCGTTTGTTATGACGCTTCGCGAAGATTCCGATAAATCCTAAGGGTTAGTTTACGAAATATGTGAGACCCGAACGCGACTTGGAAATGTAGCGATCCTGAGAATAGTTGAGTGAGGTGTCGCGGTGGCGTGGGGGGAGATCAGGGAGAAGGAAAGGTCTCTAGACACTTCGCTGCCGTACGAGTTGCATAAGTCGCTCGCTGTGGACGCGGAGCCAGACATAAATATTTATACCGGTTCGAGTGTTGCGGATAGCTTGCCAGGACGTTTTGTCCGTCCTCTTCATCCAACTTCATGTGCTTTGCTTGGTGGCTTCCGTTTTCCGGTTCCGGGTCTGCTTGCCGACTGCTACTCTTGGGCTCTTGACTTTTCGTTCTTACAGGATGCCGTGATATTAAATGTAGAGTACGCGAAGCACAGAGGATGGATAATGGCGGCGCATTGGAATACGGACGCGGAAAATAAGTAAGGAACGATTTTGCATTTTTTTTTTTTTTGACGTAAATAGAAAATTCTTTCGAGTCGTATCGTTCGAGCTTGAATATTAGGCATATAAGGACAATGTAAATTATATCTGTAAATTATATGGAATATATACATAGGCGTGTAGCGACTCTTAAAATTCAGACGTGTTACGGACATCGCGTACTTTATTTTCATCTAGAAATTTATCGTGACCAACAGGTAACGTTTACAATGTGGCTTTTTTTTTTTTTCATGCTCGTTAAACCGTTTTCAATTATTTCGCAAAATCTGTATCGACATCGGCTCGACTTTTTCGTAATGGCTCTGTGTAATTTTAATAATCGAATTTTCACGTTCAAATAGAATTCGTAGAGTAGGCCAATGGCAGCCCTAAATGTCTCGGGAGTATGATCGTCAGGTATTTTAAGATTTTTAAAAAATATATATGCATTAGCCGAATGAATAAAGGATTTATAAGGATCATGTAATAAAAAGTGAAAGAAAGTAAAAATTCATAGCAACTCGATCCTAGGTATAATTCGTTTTGTTAACTTTTGCCCAGCACTTGATATGCGTGTATGTGTGTGTGTATGTATATATATGTTCTTGGTGAACGTACTGGCTTTTCCGTTCGTCTGGCTGGGAACGGGAGCAGCGGTTTCATAAGCTCTTGCGGAAATGTCCGACTGTCGACCGACTTTTGCAAGAGAAGTCTAATATACCCGCGAACTTTCTCGCGAATTCCACTGAGCCGCTCTGAGCGTCGTCCTTGGGTCGAAAAGACAAGCGACGGAGCTTGCTTAAGGACTTCCGCGCAGACCAGGACAATCGAACTGACTCTCAATCCTAATCCCCTTAACTCGGGTTGAGATTTATCGAAACTCCCTCAAGTATCTTTGTCGCCGTTTGAGGATGCGACGCGCTCCGTTGATTTTCATTCGAATTTTCGGTGGATTGTAAGCTAAAATAAAAATAGGAAATTATCTCCTGGAATAACGTTTTCAACAGCTTTCAGCGACTATGATAGGTTCAATTATTTTTTGAATCGACAAATTATTAAAAAAATTATTAAAAAATGACTCGAACGTTGATAGTCTCTTTTATTTTTTAATTTTACAAAATTCCGTTTTACACATCGAACCTGAAGTACGAATTTTCGTGTTTTCGAATTTCGTGATAGTTCATGCCTCGATCGACTGATTAATTACTCATGTAGTAGGCGTGATCTATTGAGTCAGTGGAGTATCGAATATCTGGTTGACTGGAGGTCGGAAGGTCAACAGTAAAAAATTCATTTAAAACGGACAATAATTAAAAACAAATATTGATTGACGATAGAAATTAATCGATTACCTTGATCGATGTTAATAATTGAATCATTATGAGAATCTAGGTGTGTTAAGCCTACGGGACTCTTTTACGTAACGCTGCATCCAAAGAAGGCACCTCGATGTGGTAACTATCTGTGAGCCAATTACGGTCATATATTTTTTGTCAAATAAAATTCAATCATCTAGGTAAATCCTGTTGCAATCATCGTCATCGTCGTCATCATCGTCATGCACGAATTGACGATTTTACACTTTTATCTTTTTCTTCTTATTTACCTCACTCGTACAGTCAATCGATATACCGATCCCAACCACAGCATTGGAACTGACCGGAACTTAATGTAATTACTGTAAAATCGTCATTGCAGCTTATTGACGCGTTAATCAGTGAAACCAAATCCAGTGTAAAATCAATGTTTCCAGATCTGTTCGTCACCTATGAACAATCCTGGTATCACTGTTACAAAAAAATTTATTCACGCAATTCACCGGGGACTTTGAGGTACGATTCGATTGGCAAATTAAAATATAGGTTTTTTTTTTCCAAACGATATAACGCCGATGCATTCGCATCAAACGACTCGTGTTATCTGCGGTGAAAAAGCTTTCGAAAGGAAAAGTCATTTGTTCGTAAAATCGTGTCGGCCCGTATAAAGGGTCAGAATGGGAGCAGCCACGATAACTCGATAAAAGCTTATATATACGCAACTTTTAACGGACGTAGTAACAATACATATATATAGTATACATATATATATGTAAACGCACGTGGAGGAGTTTTGGTACGAATAAACGAAATTATTGATGGCGATGGTAAAAAAGAAATCCGAACAAAGCAGTATTTTCTATTGGGACTGTGCCACGTGATATTACAGATCAGATAACATTATCAGTTATATATACGCCCCAAGGATTTCCCCCCTGTCTGCCAACTTGGGTGGGCAGCTGTCAAAACTTCTTAAATCGGTCGACCAGGGAGCTCCTAGGCAGAACTGCGATCTTATTCTATGTTTTATGCATTGTTTATTATTTATGCGGCCTATCAGAATTTCGGCCTCTTGCACGAAGAATTAGCATAATCCCATCGAGGGCCACGTGTGGTCCGACCAGACCTCAGACTGCCTGGGCCTGAACAGTCGGAACCGCAGGCTCCGGCGCTGCTTTGCATCCTCGAGTAATAAAACACAAGCCCAGGTAACTTTTTTTTTTTCGCTGAACGAGATGGCGAAAATTCGCATAATCCCTTACACGTGGCGCTTTGAGAAATTAAGAAGAAACTATTGGCAAAGTAGAACATCTATTTTTTATATTTTTATTCATTCGATACTAAATCGCTGTCTGAATAATTGTTTCGAAAATTTCGTTTTTAAAAAAAAAAATTGCAAAAAAAAACTTGTGTACTAATATATATAGTGCATACTCCATTATACGACAGTACTGTACGTATAATTCGCTTTGCATGCACTACCTGTGCATTTTTCAAAATACGAATATAAACCCACGAGTTACGGCTGACTATTGAGAATGAAATACGAAATTTACGAAAAGCCGCCTCGAGTTTTAGGCATGATGAATTAAAGGTCAGAATTTCAGGCGCGTTTCCACGAGATCCACTGTATCGGCGAGAACGATTCGCGTAACCTACATTCAAACTCCGTTTGCTATTTAAACGCGTGAAATTAACGTAATTACCGAGGACCATTACGTTTCAATTATCGTGTAATTAATAGTTCGACCCTTTAATAAACGCTCAGTAAGAGCGATAATTATGCCGCGCTGATGTTCAATAATCAATTAACAATTCAGAGGTACCAATTATACGGGATGTAAATGGTTGTGAAACAAGCAAAGACATTGTTACACCATAGAAAGAGTGTATGGCGAATTACAATATAATTTATCGTTATCTAATCGGAATCATAACACATGTAAATATATGTTCGTAAGGATACAAGATCGATATAAAAAATATTCCATATACAAAAATATAAATAAATTTCATCCATATATATATATACATACACACACAAACACACATACATTAGGTAATTATATTTGACTACTATCCTCTCCTGTCAAAATTCGCAAAGACCCAACGACGATAACGTTCTCCGGTCGTAAAATTAGAAACACGCCGAATGCCAAAGTACGAGAAGAATTGAGAATAATAAAAGCGACGCGAAGAGATTCGTAGTGAATCTTAAGAGAAAAAAAAAAAAAAATTCAAATAACCTTAAATTCCGATATTTACGTAAACCCCCCATTCCCCCCTCCACCGGTCCCTCGAATCATCGCAAATACATAAACTATGAATAATGCAACAGGTCACTTGACCAAAAATAAATATCAACCACTCCTCTCGTACCCACCGGTACCGTCGGACCCGTCTGGCATAATTCTCAAACGCGGTTATCTTCCTCCCGGCTCCAATCGTCATTCGCCTATATCGGCAAACGCATCCCAGCGCGCGACCAATTCCGAATTCGCCGATCGCCAGGAGACCTTTAATCGTCCCGAGCGACTCAGCCTTAATCGTATGCAAATTGTCGAAGGATGCTTCCGGTTAGGTAAAATCGATGTCGCCTTTCCGACGGCAATATCCGCCGTGAAATCAGCAGTAGCAGGCGAAGTGGGTGGAGCAGAATGAAAATGGGGATCAGGATAAGACGGAAAGAAAGGATAAGTCAGAATGAGAAAGGCTGACGAGAAGGAGGTAAGGAGGGAGTGGCGGGGGGGGGGGGCGGCTGAGGGGACTCAGAAAACTGGTAGAATCGGCAAGTTTTTCGTGAGTTTAATCAAGCCGTCTGCCGAGCGTCGATATCAGCCGGAGGGATAAGAAAAGGGAGAACGCCGAAGAGAAAGAAAAAGGAAAGGGAGAAGAAAGCATTGATGAATGTAGCTGAACCAACCTCCGACCGTTTTACGCTCGACACGCTCATTCTCGGCATTTGAGCACGGATTCTCGACTAATTACTCTTGTGACCTTTGACTTCCCTCGATTTGCTTCGTCTCGGTACTCTGCTGGGTACATATCCCATCTCATATAGCTATAGGAACCGGGTAAACAGTAAGTATACGAAGGCATCAAGTACACCAAGTTCGCACAGGTGTACCAACGTCGAGTCCTTCAGGTTGTACAGTCAAGAGTGTGTGTATATATATACTCATATAAAATATATATATATATATACATACAAGGGACATAAAGCTCCAGCTATAGCTATACGTATACGGTGCAGCGTAGCAGCTAAGCACACGCGACGCTCCGTCGCACTAATTGCCAGAGCCTGTGCACAGTGGTGCATTTAGCTTTCGTAACGCAGAGACGTCTCGGTGGTTTGCAACCCTTCCCCCTTACTCCAGCATCCCAAGCCTCACTACCCCCTGCCGTCACCCAGCCACCCTTTTCGACCCCAGAGTTATCTGGAATACGTATGGATGCTTCGTATCGATTTTCGTATGTCAGAGCCGAGGGGTTAGGCTGGGTTGGGTTCATTCTGCCAAAGTCCTCTTCGTCCCGTCTTCGCTTGGACTATCGACATCCCCCCTCTCTCTCTCTCTGCTTTCTACCCTTAGCCACTGTTACACCCTCTGGTGAATCGCACTGTGGCCAACGTGAAAATTGACCAAGGTTAGAAACAGATCGACGGATTAAATTTTCTCAAAGTTTCGGGAACTTCCATCCCCCCACCATCGCCCCTTCTGCCAGGTTTCTTCTCAGACCTTTACCGGATCCTCACTCGTTCGAGCGACCTCCCCGTAGGCGGATCAGCCTCTTAACCAACCTGGACCCGACGCCTTCTAAGCAACTGGGACCATCATCGAAACTTATCCTCTCGCTGAGGTTAGGTATTGCCTGCTGGGAAACCGTTTACCAGGCGCCGAACCTAAAGCTCCCGAAAGTTCAATTTAACTTTATTAAGGCGTCGAGTGGCCTAATTCGAATCTCGAGTGTGTATCGGTGCTGAGAAATAAATCAGGTCCATAATGACTGATCGGTACGAGGGGTATTGGGGAAAGGTGGGGTGGGGGGGGGGGACTGATCTGTGACAGCGTGCGAATCAGGTGGAACGATGAAATATTTGATTGGAGAAACGCGTATGGGGAGTGTATAGTCTTTAAGCGGTAACTTTAAACTTTAAGGGGAACAATGGCCGAGAGCTTTTTTATTGCGGTATCGTCGATCTTTTCAGTCTCATCGAACTCTTCATTTATTTTTATCTGTAAACAGTTGTTTTTTTGACTGAGGATGAAAAAACGGGGGCTGCTTCGTTCATCTTGAGCGATTCATCCGTCAGCGGTTACGTGGGTCAAGGCCGTGTTAAACGTTACAGAGAGCTGATGCATATTTTGTCGGGGGGTTTGTATACGATGGACACTCTTTAAGTGACGCGATAAAATTTGAAGTGACGTGAAAAGTTAATTTTTTTTTTTCTAAATTATATATGCGTATATAACACCGAGTAAAGTGAATTATGAAAGATTTTGGGGAATTTCGTAACGCGTGAAATGGCTGTTAAATAAAAATATTCCAAAAGATTATCTTTTGAAGACAATCTAGATATAAGAAATTATTGTCAAAGTTTTTCCTCGACGAATTAACGCGTCTTTTAGCCACGAATGATCGAAGTTTATATATATATGTATATAACAGTAGTAGCATACAAAAATGTTCAACCACTGAAGTTTTTCACTCCAGGAAGAAAAAGAAACTCAAGAGAAATGCAAACTCGTGTCAGCTGAAACAAAAACTTGAACTGAAAATTCTTGAACCTCACTGTACATATATACAGAGACTATTACCCATAATTCCTGAAGGCAACATAACTTCCACCTCAACCATCCCCAAACCCACACTAGACGTATAGCCTTTGTATATCTTCGTACCTAGTCTGAGCCAGGATTTCGCGCATGCGCAGTAACGCTATTGTTGATGCAGAAACCTGCACAGGACTTAGCCTATCGCACTAATTGTAAGTAGTCCTATTCTGTAATTGGTAGCGACAATTGTTGACATTTTTGAACAATAACAGTGCATTTTTTCAAATACCTTTCGTCTCACAGGTCTAATTGGCAATTAGCCGATATTAAGTTGGCACCGTTGTAATTCGATGATCGAAAACGAAAAAATGATTCTTTAAACTTTTCCTTTGTGTCACAGAGTTTGTTCGACGCGTCGCCCACGCAGAGTGGAAAATTTTCTTTTTCTTTTTTTTTTTCTTTCTTCTTTCCCCTAGCTTTAACCCTTCTTTTTCTTGCGATAGAAAATGATTCCGCGACCCATGTCAGCTGTGCGACAGCGTGCGCATGCGCGTGCGATGGTTGTATCTAAGAACCGTCCCGTCTAGCTGTACAGTTTTTATCCTTTCTTTTTTCTTTTAGAAAAAAAGAAAAATTCAACCCAAGATACCTTTGACCTTTTTGTCTTTGTATCTTTCCCTCGTAGCATCAACTGACTGGCCACATAGTCTTGTCTTTACTTTTATGTGATATAACTGTATATATAAATGTATACGACTGCCTTCTTTTGTTTCCCTTCGTTGTTTCTCTCAGACCTTACACGTGTGTCCTCGTAAGCCGCGACATCCAAAGTCGTTATTTCTGCTCAAAGACGGCAGTTGTCTCTTGCGAACAATAGCTTACGTAATAGCAGTGGTTCGCGCGCGTTCGAAACATTTGACGAAGGTTATTTGGCTCGCCGATCGTATTTTCATGTTTAGGGCGAATTTACAAAGTGGATTTCTCGAACTTTATCGAAAAACAAGAAAAAATATTTTTCCTTCTAAACTGACACTTCTATAAGACACCAGATGGCGACACGAGCGTCACGCTGCGTCCCCCGCGATAACGTTGGGTCTCCTGATCGTAGCCGAGTCTACCGATTTTCCACGTTTCCTTGTCCAGGCTCTTCGGAGTTCCTTATTTTGCGCGAAAACTTTTTGCATATCTCCCACAGCCGGAGCTGAATTTTCGGACTGACAGGCAAGTTACGTATGAGCGAACCCACGTGTCTGTGTAGTCATATTTTATTGTTATTCGCTACGACGTTCGATCAAATTTTGAAAATGGCCAGCGACTATTTCCTATCGTAAATTGTCACGTTCTCTGTCACGTTATGACTCACTCGCTCCGGACATAACAGAGACTTCGGAACGAAGTTGCCGTTTCGCGCGAAACTAATGGATTACAAGTTTCATCCAAGTGCCTGAACAGGTGTATATATGTGTATATATATATATGTCTATCTAGGTCGAGAGATTACTCGAAGGGTCAGCGTGAAAATCTTTCGTTAGTTCTCTGATAGTAACGTATCTTCATAACAGTTTAGCTCGAGTAACCGCCATAGTATCCCTTTAGGGAATTCTTCCCGACCCTAGACTGCTCCAACAGTTCCCGAGTGGACAGTCACTTTTAAAACTTCGCCACGTTCGAATGATCCACGAAATTTTTGGAATGGAATATTCTCACTGTTACCACCGGGGTTCTTGGCTGACATTACGAAATTCAAGATGGCGTCAGTGTGTCAACAGAGAAGTAGAAACGAACAGGAGAAAAGCTTCGACGAAGATATATCGACAGTCATTGCCTGAATAACCGCTTTGAATCAGGTCACGATATATACGACTATTTACGCTGTATATATGACAAGTCACACATGACGCAATAATACTATCCGGCCATTTTGATATAATCCCTTCGCACGCAAAATCCAGTTCCCGGGCAAATACGTCAGACCGCCTCGTAATTTCGTTCTCGAGGCACGCGCCTCGTCTCCCGTCTTGCATTTCTCATGAGAGTCAAACGGCGCAACGTACACCGGAGGTTAAAGGCGCACACTTGAAACTGTAAAACAAGGCGACGACGAAGTTTCGCGTTGTGGAAGTGCAGCCAGGTTGTGGCGTCTGGCAGACAGTGTGGGGGGAGCCTTATAGTGCGTTAAACGAGCGAGAGCTCGCGGAGGTGCCATCACTCTGTGTGGTTTCAACGTGGAGGAGTCACCCAGACAGGAAGCTTAACTCGCGGAACAAACGTCGTATGCTTTTATACCGGGTTTCGTGGATTTTACTGTGCTGCCACGTAGCGGCCAAATGATGATCGATGGGTTTGCGCCTATTTAATGGGACAGAACGAGCCAGCACGGAACTGCCCGTTCACTCTGTATACCTACGTGTATCTCACGCTTTGTATTATACATATACGTATGGGTATGAAGGTTCCTATTTATACCCCGAGGGCGCCACTGGCGTTTCCTGTTCCACTCTACTAGGCGCAGCATGCAACTTGCGTTACACAAAATGGTTTCTACGTAAATTCGCAAAATTTCTCGCCATTACCTGGTGGCCCCTTTTGTACGTACATTATTGTTATAATCCAATGAATTTGACGTTTCCTGAACATTCCGCGACGTACTTGTACGATTTTAAATCTGGAATTACGTTAACGAACCAATTTTACGTGGACAAGGTATCCCTTCGTTATGGCTTTGGCTTATCTGATCTTTTTTTCACGGACTCATTTAATCCGATTAAAATTCGTCTTCGGCTCAAGTTATTTTTTTTTCTTTTGTTTTCCAGCGTTGTACCGCGATCGCTCGAATTTCTCGATAATGATAACAATCTGCTCACGAACTTTAATCCGGCCACGTGCTGTGGCCGCAATTGCTGTTCTTGCACGCTTGTCCGACTGCAGTGTTCTACTTCCGTTCCCTATACACGATTCACGCTCCCAGTAGTTGCCAATCAATTTTTCTTTTTCGTGACGATCAATAATTTATACCGCGAATACAATTATTTATTTACATAGCTTTTTCATTCTTTACATTACACTTTACGTATTCGCTCCTGCCAAGGTTGTCCAGCGTCAATTATAGATTCGAAAGGTTAAACGTACGTGGCTATAAACTTCGACTAATTTCTTGTTTTCTTTGCATATATCATTAAGTATACTAACAGTCAGCAAGTGTTGTGCTGAGCTACCGAAAATAATGTAGCCGATAATCGTTCAATCCTCGGACGGTGATTGCAGAGCATTAAAGGTCGCTCGAAAAATAAATATCGAGTCGCTTGTAGCTGCTGTACTTATATAAATATCTATACGCGTATTTTTTGGCCCTTAACAATGTACCGGGTGTAACGGAAACAGCCTTAATTTTTTACGTGACCAAGTCATCAGGTCATGACCATGTACATTTAACGAACATTTTTTTGTTCTATTTTTTTTTCCTTAAGGGGGGTCCCTGTTATCCCCATTCTCCTTTTCTCTCTAATCCTGCACTTTACCATTCTCTGCTCTCTTTTGTCTCATTCGTCGAAACGACGCACCACAAATTTAGCTCAATCTGCGAAAACAGCCAACGGCCAGTGAATGGACGCTCTCAGCAAAGCGTTAACGTACAAAATCCTCGCTAACGTTAATGGGGCTGGAGCAGCAATCCGGTATAATTTGCTAATCAAAAGGTTGTAAGGCTTCAAAGACAAATAGCGAACCAAGTAAACTAGGATTCGTGCTTGATTGACGTTCCAGTATCAATCTTCACGTATATATACGTGAATATGTATATAATATATATATCACGTATATACGAAACGCGTGCAACAACCGCAATGAAAAAATGTGTGAAAAAGTCGAAAAACCTGTTTCTTCGTCTAGACTACGGCCAGTGACGTAATTAACGAGGAATAAGTAAAATTGGGAATTTCGGGAAAAAAAAAACTTGTTCCACAGACAAAAACAGTAGCTAAAAATATAATCTGTTGAAAATCATCAATATTTTCATACCAACATTTTCATACGTTCAATGATGGATGACCCCATTTTCTTGGCCTCCCCACCCACCTCCCTGTCAATTTTTTTTTTACACCCAATACGCTTTTGTTCCCCTTGTATTATGTCGGACCGTACAAAGGTCACGCGGTAGACGTACCATAAACGCGCGAGAGCCCCAATGTTCAAAGTTACTCAATTTGCTCAGAAACTAGTCGGACGTAACGACGTAGGATGTCGCGCGACACGCGATCCGCCGGTATTAATCGCGGACTTCGTAACTCAGCGTTATTACTGAAAATTAAGATAATAACGCAGTCTGGCTGTTTCGTGTTAAACGTTCTTTTACGTTGCTTTTATACCGGCAGCGACGTTGCCAAAGTTACGCCTAACGCTGGTCCCAGACGCGTCGGTGTCATCGTCGTCGGCTCGTCTTCGTTAATTGTCTCGGTTTTTCCCGTTTTAAAATGGCCACTCGAGACGAATCCTAGACGGGCTTTATCGTCGTAGGATATATCACTGGACCAAATTACAGAGTGGTTCCAGGAGTTTCGTACAGTCGCAGCGTCTTCTTACTCCATCCTTTTACGTTTATTAATTCTTTTGTCTCACTCTGTTCTAACCTGCGCGACGTATCGCGACCAACTTCACTCGACTCCGGGCAACCGCGTCTTTACACTGTAAAACTATCGGTCCGACGGGAAACGTACCCTAACCTCACATTTTTCTATACAAGCTCTTACCGCTGGTATATCCAAGTGTATGTACATACATGGACTATATACATATATAGGGCTTATATGAAGTTCTTTCGCAGCCAAGAAATCGTGGCTCGTATCAGCCACTGTTTTATTTTCGTAACGACGTCCTTTTTTCGTACACGTGGAAAATTGGTCGTGGAAGGTGAAAAAGTTTGGTTATGTTTTGGACTTTTTTTTTATCGTTATCATCGGCGTGTTATCGGACGTTGCATCCTGTGCTTGGGCTCTGCTGGATTTAAAACAGGACTGATCGATGAGACTCCTTGTGTAATTGGATGAGCCTGTCCATTAACTGTGCACGGCGTAAGTATAGTCTGTTTGTGCTTACTACTAAAATACCAATGCATTTACGATGCAACCACCGTGTATGCACTTTAATGCATATGGCTGAATCTCGGCGCAGTGTATATACTGTTGGCTACTCGTGCACGGTGGGTTTATAGTTTCATGTGGTGAAATTGGTGCGGGCGTTGATGCATGTTAACAACGGAATGGCGTAGAAGGGCGAATAAACCTAATGGCGGGATTCCGTGACGCGAGGCTATCGCGAATCGTCTTGAAAGACAATGGCCACTCGTGGATCTCGAGTGGAACGCGGTTTTGGTTCACGTTAAAATTTAATTGCATCTTGGCGAGAATACTTTTTTGAGAGGAGATTTGTGCGCATGCGCGTGGGATGTACTCGTTCTAATTTTTTTTATCTTTTTTTTTCGCCCTTCCACCTCGACTTTCTGTTTGCCCGAAATATTCGATTGCGAAGGACTGGCGGAATTTTGCTAATCCTTTGGGATAATTAATTTCGACCCTTGACCCCCCAAGGGGTGAAAGTAGTCGTGAGGGAATTGAACTGGCACCTTTTTTTTTCCTCTCTCCGTGCCACTGTGGAAAGAGGGGTATAACTACGTACGTTCAGTTTACTCTAAGGGTCCCCTCGTAACACCAGTGGATCCTGCCTGATGCTTTTTTCTCGTCGCTGCGAATCTTCTTTCGCGCTAATTGCGGGGCCGCCTTAATAATTAAACGAAGATAAATTTTGCACGCGCGACTCCGGTCGGAAGTAGAGGTCGCCCACGGTTGATCGTGAGTTTTGGGAGATTTTTGTTTTCTCTTGATCATTTGGATTTTTTTCTTGCCTTTTTTTCTTGCGGCTCTATTTTTTTTTTTTCACGGCAATCGTTAAGTTCTCAGGGATCCGCTGTCTTCTCGGACGGGAGTTATTTTGAATATTTGAATTTCGTATTTGCTTGATATTGCCGGAATTCTCTTTTTTTTTTTTTAAGTGAATTCCTGGATTTTCGCCATTAACGAGTATTAACGAGACGCGGCTTTGCCCCGTGTCGCGGGGCGACCAAGATAAAAATAAGGGCTGGTTTTTTTCATATTTGCGAATTGTATGTACGTGCCAAGGGAAATTATTTTTGGATCCGTATACAAATTTCAACCCTTATTTTGTGATTTTTGCACAAAATCGTCCTGTCCTCGAGTGTCATCCAATATATCTTTTTTTTTCTTAACTGCGCGGGGGTTCGCGTCTGCCCCGAAAGAATAATGCAGGGTGAAACGGATAGGGAATGGGGAAGGTTGAACATCGCCAAATACACGTGTCCGCAAATCTCCTTCGGTGGTTGCAGTCACGATAAATGTCAGGGTGCTTCTTCTCTTTTCACCCTCCTACCCTTATTCGCATCCCTTACATCCTAGTAGACACCCCTTAGCTGCCCCTGACGTCTGTAACGTCACGACCTTAACACAGGATGGAATACAAGTCTACTACCTGGTGTCTAAAACCCACTAAGATTCTCGTTATCTCAAAAACATCCCTTATCAGATACAACCCTTGTTCTGTCACCAATACGCAATTCGACGATATCAATGAATTCGCAGCTCAATTATCGATTAATCGATTTCACGTATTCGCCAATTGTACCTGCTGATAATCCAATCAACTAATTACGGTTGATTAACGGGCTCTCAATCCAATACGTTAATAGATCGATAATCAGTTAATAAATTTCAGAATCGATAGCCTTTCAAGTCCTGATTGTTCGAACCGAAAATATTTAACATACCAACAGCAATAATGGTCGAATGAATTTGAAAAATTATCTTTCTTTTTCTCATTCGCCAAAAATACCTGTTTCATAAGATTTATATTTTATTCTATAGACTGATCCGATACTTAATCACTGTCGCTCTTAATTATAGGATATTTATTAATTATTAATTTCACTCTTTTGTTTTAGTCATATTGGGATTTTTAGTATACGTATATATTATAGTATATATGTAGGGGAGAGTCCGCCAGTACCGTCACCCTAAGGATAATTCAAAATAAAACAAAAATTCCACAAGTTACACGTACAAAACCTA
>JARQSW010000094.1:626250-686960 GCA_030142375.1 Calameuta pallipes
ACCTTACAAATATTCCAAAACTGCAAATGGCCGGTACTGGATGCCGGCCGGTACTGGCGGACTCTCCCTTATATATATTGTGACGTGATTTTTCGATTCACGGTCACAAGGCTACCGATGCCGCTCTCGATTTCCGGCTCCCTTCGGGTCGCCACCCTGGTCAGAAACTAGGCTCTCGGATGATTAGTACACTTATGCTAAGGCTCTCGCATGATTTGGCCGCCTGGCATGCGGACGCACGAACGAAGGGTGGACGGACGAAGGTAACGTAGGTTGGTTCTCGCAGATTGTCCTTCTCGGATTTTAGCTATCGGTATCGGGTCAAGGAAAAAAATACGTTACAATGTATACGGTATAACGTTCTGCGGCTGACGTCATTCGGTTTTTTACGTTACGTTGATCCGACGGCTGAGAAGTCGGTACGTCAGGGTTTCCACTGTGGCCAGTAGGAACGCAGCTTCGTCTCGCGTACAGTCACTCGCAAAAAAGAACTTCAACCTTCTATATGTATATTGAGTCCCAGGCGTTTCACGATATCCGTAGTGGAAAAATGTGATGACTCAGTTTGGACATTTGCCCGCGTTATTCGCGCTTTCTGCCGAGCTAAGCGTCCTAAGTATGTTGGTTCGTTCGCGCTGAAATAATAATGCCTTCGATTTTTGCTTGGCAAAATATTGAGACGGGCGAAGATTTCCTAAAACATTATCATTCCGTATGACGAATTAGCCACTTCCTGCGGGCCAATTCGCTCTTGCTGATTGCGACAGCAATCGTAGGCTGTTATCGTCGGTTTTGATGTTCGGTCACGTCTTGTTGTGTAAATTCGTGAAAATAAATGAGTGTAATTTGAATAAGGAAATTGGGCGGGTTATACCGTTGAAAAAATACGATAAAATAAATTATCGCAATTTTTTAAATTTTGGAAATTATTATTTTATTTTTCAATTTTCATTAATTAATCCTTCGATCGAGCGGTATGGGTATCGATTCTTTTATTTGATCATTGATCCAATTTTACTGTTGGAGGTGGAGACTGTTATCGGGAATATTCTTTTTTTTTTTTTTTCGAAATTATGTTTACCATCCTTACCGTGTTAGGTACTATCGGGTGTCCTTAGATAAGGGCTTTTATGCCTTCCTTAAGGGAGCCTGGCTATATAAGAACGTGACGAGGGACGGCGTCAGATTTTTATGTGAAATAGGGTGGATCCTTAGGACATTTCGCGGTCAAAGGTCAAATCAGAGATTTATCGTTTTTCAATCCCCCTGAAAATTATTTCTATAGATCCTTATTTTCGATGATTTATTTATGCGTTTCAACTGTCTCCTGTAATAGTGTCGAACCTGTCAATTATCTTTATACGCTTTTTCTTATATGCGTTTTTATTAAAAATTGATCCTAAGCCGATCCTTTATTAAGATAATTACGATACGTCGATTTATCAAACGAAATTCAATTTGCGATAACTGCTATTCATGACAATCGTATTTTCACTTTCTACAGCCGATATTTTTACATGCGGTATGCAGGCCGCACACACGCGGAGAAAGTTTCGTACGTACTATATTGTGTTGTATGCCATATTGAATTGCACTATATATATATATATACTCCACTCTATTCCGTCATATATACATGTATATACATATACTCCAGTATATATACGTTGCTCCATTCTCCTGACTTCTCTAATGCTGGTCTATATCTTACTATAGTACGATCATACTATAGTTCGTGGCGATATACAATAACGATGCTTTGCTATATTCCGATATAGGATAGAAAGAACACTGTAGTAATTAGAGTTCAGCGGACTTGAAATCACAGCTTCTTTTACATTCACGTGTAATTCGTATCGATATTGATTGCCTTATCATTTCGATAGATGAAGTCGTAGTTGGAAGGATATACAGTATGGTATTACCATCATTACATCACTACGTAAGTTTTAATCGAAAGATAAATAATTTTTTTTTTCAGATTTATTTTTCGTGATAATTTTTGAGATCAGGCGTGTTTCTATTTCGAGAATATTTTTCTTGAGACGTTTTTTTTTTTTTTCTTTATTTTGGAAATTTGTTTTTTCTACCCAAGCAAAAATTCTCTTTTGTCCAATCGTGGGTATAGTTCTTGTATTACTGTATGCTTCTTATATATCGCGCACTTGTTGACCATCGCGATAAGCGGTACATAGGATGCTGCGGCTGGTCGGCGTAAGAAACAGGGAGATTATGGGATAGATGAGGAGACGGGATGAGAGAATGGGAAGATTTATCACCGAGCACTGTGTTAAATGTTTTTACGGTGAGAATTAAAAACTGTAAATTTCGTATCTCGTTGGGTTCGTACGCAGAGAAGATTTAGGTACGTGTTATAAATAAATTTATGTACAAAAAACTGTATAAAAATGTAATATCTTATAAAATCCTCTAATGCACTTGCGTATTATGAATATTTTTATTTATAATAAAAAAATTTCCTTAATTAACGCACACGAACGTCGCGACTATCTTAACGGCGAACTTTCATTCAAAGAGACTAGAACATTGCGACTAGATGAAAGGAAGCCGGAAGTTGCTGTGATATAAATAATTCAGAATCAAGCCGGTGTTAGTTTGCGCGTAAGAGTGGGGGGGGGGGGGCGCGTAGTGGAAGAAAGTTTCGGTGGATAAAACTGCTGCCGGGGAAGTTGCTAAGATAGCGAGGAAGTCTCGAAAACTAATGGAATTTACACGGGATACGTTACGTGCACTCATACTGCATATACTTGGTGCGAGATAACTTGAGAAAGTGACGTACTCGTCGGATGCCAGCGGTATTAAGGTTATATTTATGTGGGTTCGTAAAATTGATAGATTTTGATGAGAATCACGAGTTCGTAAAATCACTGAATAATGTAGATCCGGCGTTAAAAGCGCTAGGGAATAATTACGTGTGATATTTTTATGTATTCAGTGAGTACGGCTGATTTAGTTTTATTGATATTATATAATTTCATTGTATACCCCCTTCGAGCTTACTCGTGTATTTTTCGTTAAAACCGACCCGGCAGCGTATTTAAGTGGGTATAACAACTTTCCTTTCAGCCCGACTGCATTTTCTCTCTCGCGCGCAAGACGAAGGAAGATGGTCGACTTGGGAGGGTGTTGAAGGGCTTTCGTTCTTCCTTAAGTGCAGCTCAAGTCCTCCCGAGAAGGTTGCATTCCGTCCATTTTTCTTTTTGGGTTTTCAGCGCCAATTTCATTGGAGTTGGCTTTTAAGATTAAAAAAAAAAAATGCAAAGAGATAACGAGATAAGTAATGATCTAAAAAAAAATCCACCTAGCACTTGATTAACCCTTTTTCAAAACGGGGAAATAATTTTATCAAGGGATGGTCAATAATTATCCTCGACCTTTTCCACGATGGTAAATGAAGGATTTCCCACCCTTCATCGTGGCCATAGTCCATTCGTTGAAGTGCCGATGAATACGAAGTGGAACAAGCATAGAAGCCGGAAGGACGCAGGGGATGAAGTTTATAGTCGCTCAGTTCACTAAGCAGGGAGGCTAGTTAACCCTCAAGGCTAATTGCGAGTGATAAGACGCAGATGGGTTACTAAGGGATGTAGATTGATTCATTTGAGGGATCCTATATACATATATTCATACATAGTTTACCCCCCCCCCCCTCCCATGAAATATATGACAAGAACCAGGGACAAAATTTAAGGGATGATCCTGAAAATGAGTGCCGATGTCGAACAAAAGGGCAAGTGGGTTTGGGACGGGAGCCATCATCCCTTTTCGCCGATGGGGGTAAGAGGGGGGTTGAAGAAATTAATTAAATATCCCATCGAGATTCTCAACCCCCTATGTAATTTCACGAGCCCCCCAGGACATAAACGTTAAACTGTCATGGCTACGTCTACCAGCCAATGGGAATTTTCGAATTTACGAATGACAATGTTAATACAGCGTCGCTGCTCCGATGCCGGTTCAGGACGAGATTAACTCGGTGCAATTTGACGTTTCTAGTTTATCAAGCAAGGAACGAATTAACGGTGTCTCGCTTAATGGGGAACATTTTTAACGTAGCCACCGGTGTCTTTTGTTTCGAAAAATGGGGTTCGGGTTTGAAGACGTAAAAAGCGTATAAAAAGTTAACAAATAAAATTACTGTAGGAACGTCGCACGAGTCGAGTATAAAAGAGGGTTTGGAATCCTTCGGGAAGGGGCTGATATACCGGGTGGGATACTAAATGCAATGTGTATCAACGGCACTGTGAGTCTATGCTATCTGTATACGGCAATGGCGTAGCCTACGTCAGCGCCCCTCGTTGGTAATATTCCGAAACAAACTGATGTTTCCTTTGGAAAGCACTCTATGCTATGGGGGTTCCGGAGGCCCCCCCACAACACCATGGGTATTCTGCTGGAGGAAGATCGGAAGGGAGAACGGAACATTAAATTAGAGACTCGAGGAAGCACTCAGCTCTCAGGTATTGTAGATAGGGGTTGAACTTGCTAGCCATTTGTTCATACCTAACCTAACCTGGGTTTACCTTGCTGCCATATAGAATTTGACGAAAGGTCAAAATTGTTCATCTTTTTTTTTTTTTTATTGAACACCACGGAGGGTAGTTTGGGTGGTAAACAAATTTCTATACCTAACCTAACCTATGCGTACGGTTATTTCGAGGAAATGCGTTTACGATTGGATAAGGGATGACAATTTACGTATGTCTTTTCTTTGGCTAGTTGCTATGGGGGGGGTTGAAAGGTTGGGTGTCTGATTGGTTGGATAGTGTCTATGGGGGCGGGAAGGGGGTAGAGAAATTTTGTAACCCTCCGGGTAGTATACGGAGTTTCTGAACTTTTTCAAGGAATTTTTTTTTACGGATCGTTAACCACAAATTGGAAAGCGTCGCGACGCCGTCGACGCTCTTGTTCACTTTGGCCCGAGTTCCTTTAATCTGGGGGGGAATGTTAATTATCGGCGGGATATAGGTACGGTAGAGGTGGTCGAAAAAGGGCAAAGGCTAGTGCGAACCCGTGAACCGTGAATGCTGCTCCTCTTGTTATCGATAACGTAAAACGGATGGCCTTAGGACTAATTGCTGGTAGTAAAACAAGAGAATCGTAACGGCAATCGATTTCCGGTTATAAATGTCCCCGGAAACGGATGAAACAAAAAGCAAGGAACGCAGAGGGAGTTTTATGCACAGGGTGATACATTTTATTAGGGACTATCGTCAAATACCGATTCAGGGTTTGATCCGTCGGGTGAGGGATGGATCGATGAATCGATTATTGATGATCGATCGATAACGTACGATATGTCGATTTCAGATAACTTTGCTCTATTTACAGCCAACTGATATATCTGTACGATTTCGGGATTAGCAATTAATAATCGACAATCGAAAAGTAATCGGCATCAATCGTGATCTAGCCAAATATAAGCACGGGATAGTTGGACGTGCCTGAGAAAAAAAAATTGATACGTAAATTTTTAAGTCAACCCCTAATTATTTAGCTTGCTAATTACTCGCTGCCTGCTAATTAATCACTTATCCCCCACTCTACCTACCTCATCGTGCATAATCCTATCCAACCACTTGCCGTTTAAAACTCAACAGCTGATACACCACTAGCGCCAACTGTTAGGAGTATAAAAAAATTTTTTTTTTTGTAATCATAATGAGATACTTGACAAAAGAAGATATTTGATAAGAAAAAATTTTTTAAAATATTTTTTCAAACAAATATTAGGGATCCAGCATCTTTGGGTGACGTCAGACTTGTCTTGCGTTTAAGAGATAAAAATTAGTCGAGATAGCATCAGCTGCCATTGGTCATCTCCTGTGATGCTATTGGCAGATTGAAATTTTAATGTCGTAAGAGATTCTCGTGCTGGTTTTGATAATTTTTGAAATTTTTTTACTGGTCAAGTATATATATATATATGTGTGTGTCAAAGTGCGAGAATTGAATATTCATATAGCTCCAGCTGCAGTTCCTCTTCTTGCAGGTTATAGCTATATAACTATATATGTATATCGATAGGTATGTTCGGGAATTCGGAATTTTATTAATTTAACGTAAATCGAGTAGCTACGGATGTTGGACCGTCGGTTTACCACTGCCGCCACTCGTACGCCAGTGGCTCCATTTGCAAGTTCAGTGGCCGCAACGTGCTCGACGCCATCATAACTTATGCATTGTAATACTGTCGGGTTCATGCAATCATCAGATATCCCGCTATCGTGCCGCTATCGTCATAGCAGCCAGTGACATCAGACAGTCCGTGCACTTTGAAAGGGATACTGTAATCTATGCATCAGGAGTTTCTCATGTGAATTCGCCATTAGCCCTTAGATGCAGCTGCGTATACGATATACGTACATAACTCTGCATATGAAACGGTTAACCAAGAAGGTCCTATCTACGGTCTATAGACCTGAATAATATACAAAGCATCAATTTATACGGGCTTAGGATGTGGTTTGCACGAAGCGATAAAATAACATGGGAAATTATGCGTTCGCAAATCTTATCACAGTTACGAGTCATCGCTGCTAATTGTTGTTCGCACGTCATTGTCTGTTTCAAATATAGTACCGGTAAGAGCCACCGACGACGGTGGCGCTAGCGTCTCGGCGTTTCCATTTACGGTCGAGCATCAACGTCGTCTCGTTTTGTTGTCGCGACGATGTAAACGCATAGTTTGTGACAGCTGGACTGTGATTATTGAAAATTATGTCGAGCTTCCTTTTTTTTTAATTACTTAAAAAGTTAAATTTTGTTGGTTAAATGATTACGTGCTTTTATTAAGGTACTTTGTATGTGTCGCAGTAGGTTACCTAGTATCGTCGACTCTTCAGGACACGCGATACCTTAAGTACGTTATTCGTCTCCATTCCAGAACCTTTGGTAAAATCAAGGAAGGGTCACGATGGCGCTTCTAGTCGTGTTTGATAAAAGCACTGTTATAATTTCGTCAGCCATTTTTCAATCTGCACGCAACGCCATCTGGCGTGCTCGTCGACGTATTAATCCAGCGATTTGAATATGAATGTATATTTTTGTGCTCAATCTTTTTTTCTCCGGAATATTACCCTATAGTCAAGTGGATGGGTCAAAATGGCGGATAAAAAATATTTACGCGATCGTATCTGTATCGGTTTGTTGTTTCGTGGCTATAACGATCGTTACCTGTGTCTTTATTTTTTTCTGTCGGACTGTTAAATTTTTTTAGATTCTCACGCAGCGCTCCGATTGCACAAGCTACTCTAGCGAATTGATGGGTTGTATTTAGTAATGAGTCTGGTCCGAGCGGGTTTCTGTGTATTTTCGCTACAGTGGCGCCGCCGGCGGGTCAATGACGAAACCAACGATCAGTAGCCAACGCGCGCGGACTGATACGCGTTCGCTGTTTACTAAACCATAGAATATGTGGTATTGGACGGAAACACGAATGGAAATCCCGATTGACGATTGGCAATCGTGACGATCGAATAGAATGATTGGACCAGGAACAATATCCCCCAAAAAAAATTCACAATTGCAAATGGATCCGCGTATTTGCCGTGACGTCGGCATTCAATCGGTGCTCGTAAATCATTATATTCTGAAACCCCGATATAAAATATCGACTTTACCGCTAATCCAACGGCGTACCAACCCATGTTATTTAGTAAAGTAAAAAAATGAACTTTCGACGTATCTAGACTCACACTGACTGCATACAATATACAAATTATATGTATATTAAGCCGTGTTAAAAATTTTATATACCCTGTGAGTCGTTTCGAAAATGAACTTTTTGTTTCATTACTTAAGTAACCAGGTAGAGCCAGTCTTCTATTATCTGAAACCTACTCGGATTTCGTGTTTGCAAAATTTACCCCTAGGTTCGCTGCTGCTGTCAGGTCAATTTTAACGCGAGACAGGGTCGTACCTCTATAGGCTGTTATACTGACGCAATATCCGATATCCGTAAATTTCGTGAACAACATGGAAGTCGAACGACACTCTGTTCTATAATGATTGTAAGTTTATTGTTGGCAAGTTGGCATCCTTCGGAGTTAAGGGTGGTACTCTAGCGTGTCTATCAGGCGGATGTCGGAGGATAATGAGGAAAAATAAGTTACAAACCCTATAAGAGATTATGGCCTGGTTTTGTATATCGTGTCTGTCGTCACGCAACTCTTGTGTTTATTGACCATACAGACCACGCACGGTAGTTCATTGAAAACTCCACGTTTAACGGTATCTGACAGGTCGGGCGATAAGAAGGCTGGGGGTTAATTGTAAAAATTGGTAATTAAGGTAATGGTCTATTTTTCTTTTTTCATAATTAAAAATTTGACTCACGAGATGCGAATGGCGAACGTAAGAAGTGTGGCGTTGACGTTTGAGAAAATGAGTATCCTTGAAGTTTTTCATTTCGCCGTGAGTGGCGCTAGTGGGCACGTTAATTACCAAGGATCTGAGCGCGAAAGAAGTCAAGGTCCTTGAAAAACTTAAATTCTCATTGTGGCTTTTATGGGGAGATTTTTTTTACCTAAATGATTCAAGATAAAGGACTGAATTAATTATCTAATAATTTCGGAAATATCACAATGTACCAGCAACAGGGGGACAAAATATACAATTTCTAAGTTAGTGGATCAAAGAAAAAAAATGTCGAATTTTTTTTTTTTGAAACTCGATACACTCCAAAATCTTCGTTATTTATATATATAAAAAAAGCTGTCTTTTATTTTCGTTCTACCATATTTCGTTACACCTCGCCTGTAACCGCCCATTAAAAATTCTCAGTATTATTTTTTTATTCCCAAAGGCAATCTGCTGGTAACAACAATGTTAGGGGGTCGAAAAAACGTCAAAGAGACGCACGCGTTAGATCGTCCACTCGCGGGTTTTGTTACGCGTACATTTTTTTTGGCAATGACGTAAGGAAGGTAATTTGAAGAAAAAAATATGGTGTACGCGATAAGTTTCTCCTTATAGCTTGCAGCCTTTAAGCCTGTATACAAAATCCGTTATTTGTATGCGAGAGCGCTGTAACGCTCGGCTCTTCTTCTTCGGCTCGTATTCGGTAAATTCCGCGTACGTGACAGTTCGCTCCAGTGGCAATAAATTTGTTTAATCCAGCAGGAGTAAGAGAGAGATAGAAATAGAGATAGAAGCCGATTGAGTCTGGCTGGTGGTGCGTGCACATGTATAGCCAAACCTGTACATAAATATTGTACATAGAATGATACTATATACATACATATATATATATATATATACACACATACATGTAACCAACGAATCTAACCTAACCTATATGCGTACATACGAAGGTCCCACGTACGTACTGGAACGTGTCGGGGCGCACGTGCGGTTATGTACAGCAGCCAGCGTGACGCTGCGCGACGCCTTGGCGGGCCAAGCGTCGCATATGCCATAAACTCCAAGCGACGCAACGGGAATACAAAGTTCGATCAGCAGGACCTACTATTTCCATAGTGGCGATTGTCGCCGGGAGGGATGTTACCCTTATTGTGTGCGCGCGCGCGCGCGCGTGTGTGGGTGTGTATATACACGCTTTAAGATATTAAATACATATATATATGTATAGCTGCCGTTAGAAAGAAAATTGAGAATCTTACTATACGTACCGTAGGGAATCGATATATCGATGCCATTTTCTTCTTTTTTTTTTTAATATTCTTTTTAGTTGATAATATCAGCAGGCAATTTGCACTTGGGAATTTATTTGATTTTAATCCCGACTGGATATTGCTAATCTTAAATTTTAATAATGGTTTTATTTTCTTTTTTTATTCATTTGAAATTTTGTTCTTCCATCTCGATGCTACCTTCTGCGCCAATGGTAACCGTGGGACAAATGCGTCCTACGCCAATGTGAATTTTTTTTTTCACTCTTGGAATAACGGATGCACCCGTCTATATATATGTCTTTATAATTGTTTCGCGACTTTTCAATTCGCTAATAAGTGTCGCGGGATTTTTATCGTGGCTTTTACGCTTTGTCTTTTTTTCTCTTTTTATTTTTTTTTTGTTTAGCTTTGTGGCTTTACGGCTCCTTAACCTCGCTTCTCTTTCTCTCTCTCTCCCTTTGCTTTCATTCGTACAGTTAAGTCACTCCGGGCGACCGAAGCGCTCGCTGCGGGATTTTCTGGCGATAACGCGACGGCGATTGAAAAGCCCGTTGAAAAGGCGCCCGAATGGGTTACAAAGGGTGCTCTGTGTGACGTCAAGTGGGAAATTCAGTGCCGGCGACAAAGTAACGACCGATTGGAAATCGCGGTACACGCGTAAAAAGGAATTTAATAATGTGACTCGGATCTCATAAAGGATAAGAATCGGAATCCAGGAGGCTAATTAAAGGCATCCCTTTGGATCTTGACAAAAAGGGCGCAAAGGGGTTCGCTTCGACTGTTTCGTAATTTGAGATATCTGGTTACATGGAAATGAAAGAATACCTTATCGTATCCGGTGGCGCTGTAATCGCTTTCGGGATCTTCGCGATTTCCGGTACGAAGTTTTTTGAAGCTGTTTTTATCAATGACCGCCGTTATCACTGTATCCGGTCGGTCTTATGGAAAGTCGTAGAAAGTTAAAATTTCAAGCTGTAAAAAGTTTTCGACACGAACCACCCACTCTCCTCCTCTCTTGATTTTTTTCCATTTCACTTTTTTTTCTCTTTCTCCTTATCCACTTTTTCGACAGTTTTTGCACTTGCGCACCAAAGGCTTCGCCAGTGTACCGAGAGCAAGTACTCGTACAATAGCAAAGCTGGAAAAGTACTTTGCCTCTTGGCGAACGCTTGACTCCGTTGCAATGAAAAATACTGCAGCGGTAACTTTGTGCAGAACTTACGATCCCCTTCGAAATTCAGCCTTATCGCACCGAATGGACCGTCGGAGAGATTTTTGGGAGTCTGCGAAAAATTTTTTTCTTAATTCGTAACAGGTCACCCGGTATAACGTACCCTTGTCATTTGCTAGTATCCCCTTATGACCCCCGTAATTACGAAATAGCGTCGACGTTCCTGATAAAAAGTTTCCTCCTCGATTGTCCATCTGCTCACTTCCGGTTTTTATTATCCGTCAGAAATTACGATCGATTCCACTCGATTGCGTCAGGGATCACTATTGATCATCCCTCCAAACAGTCCCTTATTATCCGGTAGCATCGTCAGAGGGATGATGATGGTGATGAACACTCTGTCTGTCCGGCTGCACTTTAATTATTTACCCTAAATTAGTCATTGGAAATCTGATAACCCGATGATAAGATCAATTACCTATAATCGATCAGCTAGCGTTATCGGTAGTATCGTTTGGATTGCGTAAATTAATTTTTACTTTTTTTTCTCATTCCAGGTGAGTTCACTTTGCTCTGATAACGGCATCCACTTCCGGTGAGTCCTGATGAATTCAGACTTCGAATTTAAAAAAAAATCTCCGGAGTCTTTTTTGAGTGCATCTATGACTAAGGCGCATGTGTTTAATTTTTCAGACCGCACCGATTACTTTTGTTGATTTTTTTTTATTTACGTCACTTTCCGACATTACGCAATTACTCAGTCACGTAATCGCTCAGACGCGTTCGGATCTTTTTAAAATTATTCAAAGTTTACGTTATGGAAATTTTCCCTGGGGATTTCCCACGGGACTTTGTCCCATTCAATTAGTACAATGCATTCGTATTACTTGCGATATTAGCAACGAGTCATACCGGGTGGCCAAGAAATGTCATAGTACAAAGTTTTGTATTCTTAAAACTTTTTGTATTGTTATAATCTTATTATCCCAATAATTCCATTTCCATTTTTCAAACGAATTACCTCAACTCTTTGAGTATCAATTGGTTTATGGGTATATTGCTTTTTTTTAAAAAGTACCTAATCAGTTATTTCACCTGGCTATTCACTTTTGGAGTTACCCTGTATGGGGTATAGAAATATAATAATCACAAGTATTTCAGGTTGCAGGTAGTTAAATGTCGACAATTAAATAATTAGTGGCATTTATTATCAGTGGTGGTCACGCGTCCGTAAAATGATTAAAATTAATTACTTTCATTTTAAGGCTAACTTCTAATTGCATACATATACGTCTTGTCAAGGCTTTTATTTATTTCATAGTTGCAATTCTGCTGCACTACTGTGCTTAAGATTCAACCTCGTTCCACTTGCAAGGATTCTCGAGAAACTGTCCCGAGGTCGATTCTACATTCCCCTGATTGATCGAAGGTGACATCAGGTTTTATTTCAGAAATTTTATACCGAATTATTTGGAGCTTCTGACAATCGGATTACTTTTGTAATTACATTCTCTGGTTTTGAGAGAGAATGCTTTCTGACATTTGCTTCGGATTGGTTTGATCTTCAGGTTGAATTTTGTGGGTTCGGCGTAGCTTTGAATTTTTAGACGTTATTTGATATTTGGATTTAATTTCAAGATTTAGAGTAAATGCAAGAAGGCTGTCACTTTTAATATAAATTTTATATGAAATAGAATTTTATTGTGTTCTCAAGAAAATTTGGAGATTGTACATTTACTTTTTTTAATTTTCCAAATCAACATTTTTTATTCAATATTCGTGTTTGGCTGGTCCATTATATTGGGAAATAAGTCTAGCTCGATGATGCTCTGATTTTTGGAATAATTTTTAAAAATGATTTTTTCAAAATATACAAAAGCATTAAAAATGTGAAATATTGTAGAAATAAAAAAATAAAAATGGAGTGACGGGGTGTAAAGTACGTGTAAAGATAACTGTGGGTATCACAAAAATAGAGAAAAATAATATTCAAATGTAAGATGAAGTCAGCTGCTGAGTAGAAACCGAGTGGGTTTCAGCCCAAGAGAAGCCAGAGGGGCTCCCAGCATCCACTGGTTACGGATGTACCAAAGAGGTTTTAAACTTCTCGTAAATCATCGTTTGTATTCCGAGTCGCTGCCTCATGAATCAAACTCGCTTGAGAAATCCTCAAGACTTCATCTGGCTCCTTGCAGCATCCTCTTGACAAGCAGCACTCACAATCCCCGGAGACCGGGTTCATCTCTAAGCGCCTCAAGCCCACCCTCCCGAGAGTATCTCAAACTTCCAAGAATTTATTTGTTGCTTAATATCAATCGCGAGCAAATTTTTGATCTCGAGAGGCGTCGCGACGCCGTGAAAAATAAATAAAGTAGATTAGGGACGCCAGAAAAAGAGAAATTCGGATGTTGAATTTATTCCATAAGCGTTAATATTTTCTAAACGGAAAACTCACTTTGGGTAGAAAACTGGCAAATTAGCAATTTTCCAAAAAAATTTTAACGTTAGCTTCGTATTTTGGAATAAAGTGTAGATGATTTTTTTTTATTAAACTCAATTAAATTCTATACCTACGAGACAAAGCAGCACGAAACATTTATTGCTTGTTCTTACTGTTTGGATTAGTTTCCATATAACGGGTGTAAAATATATAATAGTCGGAATGACCGGAGCGCCAAGAGCTCAAGACAATACGAGCTACTAGAATATTTGAGTGAGACTGCAGGTAAATGAATTAAATAGTTGAAAAAAAAAGGTATATATACATAGGAGCAAGATTGTTAGGAAAAATGTAAATGACGGAAATCTAATGGCGGCTAATAAATCAATTATATCGATAATTGTTAATTGGCAATCGATTTCGTCATGCAGAATATACATGGCAGCGACGACAAATGAATTATAATGTTAACAAAGTGACGTTTCAACGAAGCAAAATGTACAGCTTAATGTAATTGCTTCTCCAATTGCTACGTGCATTTAAAAGTAGTGCAGTAACAGTACTGATTGCAGTAGCGGGAATTAGCATGGCAATAGTAGTAGTAGCAGTAGAAATAAGAAAATCCCCATGAAAAAAGAAAGAAAGTAATTAGTCCAGTTAGAATACATGATAAACGATCAAGCCAATGGAAATTTCGAATCTGACTTTGATTCAATAATTCAGATCGATCGATTGACTGAAAAATCCCTATTGATTTAAAAGCAATGTATACATATATATATGCATACATTACATAGTTAGCAATTGGAATCCTATTGATATCGCTTCTGACATGACCCTATTACATGACCCCTGAGATAATAGCTAATTAAAATAGCCACTGAGTAAATTCCTTTAATGGTAATAAAAATATTAACTAATTAGCACAAGCATCTGGTCCCTTAGACTTTTGCGTATTGTAAAAGCGAAGGGATGAAATAATAAAAAATTAATAAAAATTTTAATCAGCATTTCGCATTGTGTCTGGTGGATTCGAACCAAGCGACGATTAAAAAATATGCGGTGGTTATAATCACGATGAGATACCAGTAGAAAGTGGAAAAGTTTAAGAGATCAAAAGATGCTGTCTTACAATGATTTCCTGATAGTATCTCTGACCTACTACTGAAATCAGCTGACGAAGCGATCATTGGGATCAGTCATACGTCAATCAGCTTACTGGACCAGTGATAACGATTTTACGATAATTAGCTATTTATCGATGAATGAAATTTTGATTATCGATAACAAACGTGTACGATATATCGAATAAGTATAATTTACCTGTGCTCATATGTATATTGATATTTGGCAATTATACATAATTCATATGACATTTTAATGATGGAAATAGGATTACGTTTTTCTGGTACTATATATACAGCCTGTATAACTGTATACAGTTAATATTTATTTTTCGGCGTACTGAAGAACTGAACTGAGGTAAATTTTTAATTTCATGTGTAAATATATAGTTTAATTTCTTTTTTGACTTTCGTAGTCGAGCTTCAGTAGTTAGGTGAAATTTTCAAACTGGTTTCGGACAGTTTTAGTAAGCAGCGACGACGACTGTTTATTTAAGCCGTCGACGTATTTATCGAGCGGAGTCATTTATCTGCGTGGGTCAGGGGTCACAGGGAAAAGTTGAGGGGTGGTTAGGGGCTAGTGAAACATTTTTCCGGATAAAACTAAGGGAACGTGTCAAGAGTTGGGATATCGTTGAAATATCGAAACACGTCCGGGACGAATGTTCGTTAAGTGTCGTAATTGACTGACGTAGAATTAGGGGAAATAGAAGGTCGGTTAATAATAATTTTCGTGGTGGTTTCGATTGAGTAAATTTTTTATTACGTGGAAAAATTACGCAAGGACACGCAATCGGTATTTTCTCGTGCACTTTGCAGGATTGCGTATAGATTACGTGGTAATGGGTTAGCGTTTTTATTAATTGCGGGAAAGTGTAAAAAGTGGGAAAAATTTCAAGGGCGAGAATATTTTTATCGTATAGATTACTCGACAGAACCGGAAACGGAAGTTAGTAATTTTGAAGAAAAAAACTCTGCATGGTCGGAAGTTGCGGAGAAGCTGAGTATGTAGACACGTGTGTATGTATGCATAGGAAGAGAAGTTTGGAAGTTTGATAAGGGGCCGCAATCAGCGGAAATATGTAAAACCGGAAGTGAGATTGGGGTTGGTGAAATTAGTGAGGGGGAGAAACGTAACAGATAAGAAAAAGATGAAAGGATTAAATTTGAAAAAAAATAATAATAATACGAACAGTATAAAAAGATAAAATTATGTGAACTCGCTCTATGTGTTTATTTTGTTATAAATAATTTATGCAATTTTCGTAAATTTTTCATTCAAACTCACTTCCGGTAATGAATTCAAAAATGCATTATGCACGAATGCATATATACTATATGTGTAATATATGAGTACAAAGTACAACTCGTGCCAAAGGGTAGATTCGATTTGTTAAAATTCAATCGATCGGAGAGTCGTTGTGAAATACGAATTTCCTTAAATTAACATGAAATTACGTAAATTCGCCATTTTCTGTTATCTTGATTGGCTAGGTGGGACAAGATCTTTAATTAGTTTAACGCCGGATGAAAGTTCAGCAGCGAATTCAACATTGCGAAGAAACGTTCCCTTAGCTGCTCCGAGTGCATGGTCCCCTTGAATTGATATAATTAATTAAATTAATTAAATAATTTCATATACCGAATATAAATTATTCGGCATACAGTGTATCTGCAATTGATCCCTCAGAAATACATATAGAAGCATAGTAAACAAGATAATGCCATACTAAGGGCAAATCGCGAAAATGAATTACCAAAATTGAGTGCAGACCCAGCTATAGGATGTGATAACACTTTGGTATCACAGTAAGCTCCGCAGTCACGGGGTTGGGCGTCGGCATCCCTTACTGCGCTCTCCAGGGAATCGATCACGTCAATCTGCGTTACCTCGTGCTACTCCACTTGGCGTTCGGCTGTCTCTTTCCGGTCACCCGGTAGCTTCTAATCAGCCTCTGACGGGAAGTCTGCGCGCTGATCGACGGTTAACGTGGTTCGTCTTTGGAGACTAGCGTCGTTCTTTAGGTCTAAACTGTCCTGACCGAAGGCTCGGGACGGCCAGTGACGGAGGTTCTAAGCGTAAATTCAAGATCCCTTGTGGATCTTCTTGGACTTTTCAGTTTCTCCAGTCTCCGACTCTGCGACCCAAGCAACCCGATTGCTTGGTCCAGGCCTTATCACACGATTCTCTTATTTTTCAAAGTCTCTACTCTGGTCTCTCGTTTTTCTGCGTCCGCGACCAAATTCTGTCTTGGAATTCATTATCTTGACCTACCCTCATTCTCAATCGATATTCCTGTACATATAATCTCTCGACCTTTACCATTGACAGTCCTCCGAATTCCCGTGATTCATTAAATACAATTGGTCCAGAGATACCAGTCTATCAATAGCCAAACCGGAGATACTGTATACGCAGAATGACTTTTAATTATTTTTTTTTTCCTTTATCTCTGTAAATTAATTAATTTCTTTAATCATTCCATTCTTATATAAGCCCCGTGTCTCTTTCGAAAGCAGCAAAGGCTGGCATTGCTGTAGTATCTTTACGGTAAGAAATGCCGTAAGATATTTTTTTTATTCCTGCAGAAACTCATATACACGTATACATACAAGCCTTTGATTTCTTCGTTTGACATTTCGCTCGTGATATTTTAAATCTTCATTTCCGTATCTTCTGTAGATTGAAGCTTCTATCACGTGACGACACCCCGTGACTTTTACAGCCCACCCGGTATATTTCCCCAGCGAGTCACTCGGTAGTTGGAGTGTCGTAGGAAAGTTTCATGTAAAATCAGACATTCGACTTGAAGTGGGATTAACGCGTCCTTACCCTGAGATTGCTGTTTAAACTTACTACGAGTATAATTTCCAGACACTTCCGTTACGAATTCACAGTTTAATTCACGAGCGTAGCTACTCGCCATAGTTATCGCATTACCCGTCTTCCCATATAGACAGCATACATATAGATACACGCGTATAAAAGCATCTCAAGTAATAAATTGAAAACGGCGCTGGCAATCGTCATTCCCAAGATCGAAAGAAGAGCCGTACGAGCTATAAGGAAATTGCATAAAAATTCAGGTACCAATATCCAGATACGTTTGCCGGCGTAGCGTTTGAACGATAAAATTTCAAACGGGACAATTTTAATTCCGGGGATAAGGAAAATGAATTTTCACGAAAATTACGTTCACGTTATACGACGCCCCCGAGGACGGTGACGTCGTACGATGAAAAGGACGCTAATAACTCGTAATAAGATTTTCCAGCCGATATTCTCACTAATGACGGCTACTTTGTTTTTAGGTGACCTATATATATATATATATATAGTCGTTTCCCCGTATATATGTATATACCTTTATGCAATTGCGATAACTCGGCATCGAGCCGCGATTTCGTAATCTTCCTTAAGGATCCGGGTTACCCAGGAATAAGCGGGCGCTACAGGAGTCCAAAGAGCGGCTCCACTCGCAAGGGGAGTTCACATCGCGACGACGCCGCCGTCGCTGTGTGCGACGAGGTTTGGATAAAACGTGGATTGAGTGGGTCGTCGGTGGGTTTATAACAGTGGGGCGGGGGCAGATGCTTGCGGGGAGTTGAGTTCCTGGCAGGGGGTTACTCTTTTAGCTGTTCTACAAGGGAGTGCACTTCGTGCCCAGACTTCCTGTCGCTCCCATGGGAACCAACCCTTATCCCCGGTATAGAGGATGCCGTAGGCGACCCGAGAGACGTCGGAACGACGTTATTGTTTCTCATTCTATTATCGGTCGTCCCGTCCTAAAGAGATACCCGTAGCGTGGGTACTGATATTTTCGAGGCGTCATGCGTCGCGACGCCGACGTGTGAAGACGTCGTTATTGGTTCAGGGCTCAATTACGCGGTTACTTTATATTATGGGTTATATATATATACACGCACTGCATGGCGGCTCTTTTTCTGTCTCTTACGAGGAAAAACCTTTTTTTTTTCTTGTATGACTATGGCTAACGTGGTTAAGGCTGCTTTTCAGAGCGACGCCCATGGCGATTGATTTAGACCGCAAACATGTTATCGCTGTTTCGTACTCGGTTTTGTTGAAAGTAAAAAAATTCGAAGCGGCGGCAAGGAGTTTTTAGGGCTTCGCGGTCGACTGTCCGTCCACGAGATCCATGTGATTTTTTTTTTTTCTTTTTGACAGATCGTAAACAACGTAGGCTTTAGCAAGCTACACGTGGGCTCTCCGTAGAAATTTGATAACACGGTATCCGCGTACCTGGTTTTGTAATGATTGTATTTGATTTTTCTATTTTAATATATATTTCGAAATTTTTTTTTTATGGTATCTACCACGCGTCATTTGCATACATTTCGATCGTAGTGTATTATTGATACAGGGGGTTTCAAACGTGAATTTAAGTTTTGCGCACAGTGTATTTTGGCACACCAAGTATTATTTTAAACGTGCTTGTAGGGAGGCTAATGGAGTTTAAATGGTTGACGAGGAAGCAGTACGATTTTACGGCTGTAAGGTGAAGTGATTATGTAAATTTGATTACTCGTCATTGATAAGTAAATGTCCTCGGTTGAATGGATATTTGGTATTTATAAGAAAAAGAAAATGCAAATAACTTAATTTTACGTTATGTGAAATTTAGAGGTGTTTACTAGAAATAAAAAAGAAACTCAAAACTAGCGCACCTTTTTTTTGTCACCCATCTCTGACGTCACTGACACTGTTCGGCCCACCAGTCGTCGCACTGAAACTACCGACTGTCTCGTCAATTTCCACGTCGCCACGTTCCTCTGGATTGCAGTCATGTAAATCTAGTCTTTGTTTAATTAGCAAGTAGTTAGCCCGGCGCTCTGTTCATTAAGAGTTCCGCATATATACCCGGCATACTTTCCGCTGTAGAACTTAGTAACACCGGGTATAGTCTCTCAAATCAGACGTTACAATTGCAAGGGAGAATTGTATGAATATTTCGAGGTAAAATGACCTGATTAAAAAAATTTTTAAAAAAGAAAATTTTTTAAAAATTTCATTTTTCACCGACCACTCTGCGAACGATTTTACAAGAATAAATAAAATTTTACAAATTTTATTACGCCACTCTCCAATAATTTTAGCTCGATCCGGACGACGCTTCGGCCATCCCAACTACCCAAGGGGTCCTTTGACGTTTGAAAGTCGACTGATGAATTTTCAAATTTCCCGCCAATCTCATTCCCAGTTATCAAATCGCTGAATTACGCACGTGTTCTTTAATCGCCTCGTTATACTGATACGACCAATGAGAATCGCAGATACGGATTTCGCGGTTATATGATTATGATGCCTCTAATGAAGTTCCACCGTGACCCCAACGTTATCGCCGCCAATATGTAGATACTTATCTTAACGATCTCGGAGGGTTCGATTTTACTAGGAATATTAACGGGAAAGAAGATGGTCGCATAGAAATGGGATTTTATGCTTCCTGCTTCTCCCACGCTCTTACCGCCCCCCGGCTGTCCCACCCACTTCCTCCCTGTCCCAGTTATATAATCGCCTCTTGGTCTTCTTTGCCTCGATCACGTCTTCCAATGGTGTTTGATTAAAATCCGAAGGGCATTACTGTAGCACTCCTATTTTTCTAGCTTTCCTTTTATAGCTTTCCTTATTTTGAAAAATCAATACTCGCCCATGGGAATTGCGTTGACCCTGCGATTTACGTAATTCGCGTGATAACGTGCCAATTGTGAAGCAGGGTCCCATGGCTCTGTTATCGCTGGGTGATAATTCGACAGGGGAAAAAAACATGTGAAATTCATACGTGAATTTTCACATATATAAAAACGTATCTTCGGGACGTATCAAACTTTTAGACACTTATAAACCAAACATATTCATTAGACATGTGAGTTACTCATACTATAGCAAATTTGTGTATATATGTTATTTTTATCTCACAGCCTCCACACGAGAGAGAGATTCACCCTCTCAGATATATCTGCGAGATTCACCTGCTCACCTGGGGATCTAAGTGTCTCGTATTAACACACTAGGTGTTTAATTTATCGTAATCACTTTTTAAACGTTTATAAGCGTGATAAGCATAAGCGTTGACGCTCTTATAAATTTTTTAAAAGTGACTTCTGCGATTTAAACACTTTGAGCCTGTTAAAACGAAGCACTTCAATTTTCAGTTTAATCTTTCGCTCCCCTATGCACTGCACTTTTTTTTCTCTCTCTCATTCCTGTCCATCCGTCCAATAATTATTCTCTCATACCAATCGCTGTCATCCATGCTAATAACACTTAGCAGCTTATCGGTTGGTACTAAAAAACTTTACTATTCTAATTTTAAATGAAAAATTCTGTATCTTATTAAAGTATGATTTTTCGTATCAGGCTTGATTGCACTTCCTCGTTGCATATAGATGCAGCTGCACTTAAAAACTACCTGTCGTTCATCTTATCTCTTGATTAATGTTTATACACCCGGTATAAGTTACTTTATAGAATTTTTTTGTCTCCACTATCGATCTACCAAAATTTTACCACCGACCCCACCAGGAACTACGCACACTGATTTCTGCGTTACTGTTCCAATTTTGACAATAGATATATCTGTTACGTCACATCTCTACCCTTTCACAATGATGCAGAGCGATTCGGTTGCTCGTCACGTGCCAGGTGAATTCTATGTAGAGCATACGTACAGGCACCTCTCTATCGAACGTATTGTTCCTTCCCACCCCTTATAGTACATTCTCTTCGTCTCTGTCTGACGCACGCAGACTCGAACGTTACTTCAGTGCATCCCGATGCATTTTCCCTCTCTTTGGCCTCTCGGAGATCTAAATTGGGAGAGACGAAAGTCCATTAGGAAAATGGGGAAGTGGGTGGCGAAAGATATGGGGGGTCATAGGTGGTCGCAACATGCGAAAACGAGTAAAAATAAGAAAGATAGGGAAGGGGGGTCACTCGAAAATGAATGAAAATAAAAAAGTAGGGGATGGTTATATATTTGAAAAAAAAAAGGACTACGAATGACCAAGGGATGCATAGGGGATGAATATTATAAAAACTTGTATACATACATGATTTTCTAATAATTAACCAAAAATTCTCTTGCGGAAATTTTTTAACGTCTTTGTCGCGCTACGTGTAACTGGGGGAATCCCCTGTTCCGACCGTTAGGACGGGACCGGATCTCGTGGTCTCTCACGTTCTATGGGTTACCGTGGTTTCCGGGCGTCTCCGACGCAGACCGCGTTCTTCTTTCCGTCTGTTGTTCCGGAAGTGGGGAAAATGTCTTGGAAAATGAAAAGACGCTTTCTCCTTCGGAGTTTATTAGGAGGAACCTCCGTTCAGTCCTCTCGGGGATCTGGTGGAAAACGCGAGCGTAGCGCTCGAGGAGAATGCGGCGTTTATGGGAACTACGCGTCGAGAGGTAAACGACGCTTCTTAAATGGGACAATGGGCGGTACTTAATAGGAGAGCACTTTGCGAATATGACGAACGAGAGATGGCGGCTGAAACAATTTGATAACTCCTTCGAAAGAGAATTGTGTCTATTATCGTTATCGTCGTTGCCGCCATTACGTGGAATTGTCCGTGAGCTATTGCCGTTAATAAATTCCCATTGCTTTTATCCTGTCTGTTCGAGCTGTCGGGCAGGTATTATAGTCGATAGTGGCGCTCTCTATGATTACTTAAAAAAATCTTATTATTAATCTCATTGTATTCGCATTGTTGTTTCCGCGGCGTAATGACTCAGTGGCCACTGGTGGCCTTCCGTACTGTTTTCATACCGTACTGTTTATCACGGGATCCATTATGAAACTATACGGATTTCGATTTTATACGGAATTGCTAGCCACGTCACGTTCACCAAATTACTTTGTTAGTAACTAATTGCTGTGTAAACTTTCATACCAGTAACTGCATACAGAATCCACGGGTATTACTCCAACTCCCTTTACAAGGTTCATCCGCAGTGATAACAATTTTCGTAAAATTTCATCGAGCGGACCACTGCACGTAACAACTATCTACGACGTTTGATTAGTTTAGAAAAAAAATTTGTTTATCAAAAATTTCATAAAATTTCATAATAACCCATCTCTGTCGTTATCAGTTAAATTTATTAGCCACGAACAATTTTCCAGTCGTTCTCACACGTTTCCCGTACTTTGTACGTTTGCCTCTAGTATTTTCAATGGAGGCAGCCGAGTAGAAGAACCCAAACAATTACGGCTAATTCGACCAAGTAAATTTTCATGTGTCGGACGTAAATAAGGTGAATTGCCAGAGGTGGTGGCTAGAAGATATAGAGGGTAAATGGTTAAGGGCCGGTGAGTTGTAGGGGGGAAGTCGAGTGAGCAGCGGAGACCCAGACTGGTATGCGGGGGGGCGGTGGAAGAGTAAACACGGGAGAGATCCCGGCTTTAATACAGTAGCAACGGATAAATGGTGTCGTGTGTGTATACCTTCAGCTGCATATGCATGGAGCGTCGGAGTCGTCTATTTTCGGGCCGTGTAGGCGACGCGAGAGCCGCACGTCGAGTGGAGGGCGTATTGCTAGCGGGGATCGTTCACATGCGAACCCCGTGTCGCAATTCAACCCCCAGGGTGAACACAAGAGAGTTCAGGCACCACCATAGCTCTCCTTTCTGTAATTCAATTATCCACTTGTATCTTTATTTATCTTTTTTTTTTTTTTTTATTACCCCCCGGTCTTTTCTCATCCATCCCCTTCCGGCGAAGTCTACTGGGTTTACCAATTGTAAAGTACGTGGCCGCCATTTTTTGTTTCTCTTGCGGAGTCTTTTTTTTTTTATAAAAATTTTTTCTTTTTAATTTTCTTCCTCCAGCTGTCATACTCGGCTATCGGACGTTTCTTAATCTTTTAAAGCCCGTCGCGCTTAACCCTTGGGACTTTATAAAGCGAAACGGCTTTCAGAGCGGGATTTTATGCTCTCTTTTACGTTTCCGCAGTCTTTTCCCGAATTTATATCCTCGTGGGGTGTCCTCTGGATGCTTTTGCGAAATTACCATCGCGATCCCATTGCTACCGTTGCTCCGGGTACGAGGACCCGTGTAATCTTGGTTTCTTGTCTTTGCGCCGTTTCAAATTGTGCAAAAAAGTTATCTGCGGATTTGATCTCTCGACTGCTATGCAAATAGTGTATGGTCAGGGATTGCGCATGCGCGAACTATCGTGTAAGACGCCGTATACATAGCGTAACAGACATTTCTAAGTCTGACTAATTTATTAACAGTTTCAAATTCTAAAACTTCGTTCGTTCCGTATGGTTAATTAGTGGACGCCTTGGCGACGTAGGAAACGTAATCGTATGCACTTGGAAAAATTAATGTCAACGCGTTTACCTCGAATGAAATAAATAATACGTTGTTTGTAAATGTCTCACTCTAGATTTTAATTTGTATCAAGTACTCACGTACCCTCAGCCAACATAACCTCACTCGCGCGGCTGACAGGTACTGGAGAATTCTCTTAACCGTGATCATCTAATTAAAAAGACCGTTTTTATTAGTAGCACAGGCACTTTGTATATACGTAGTTATAATAATTTTCCGCGGAAAGCCAGAACACGTCTACCAACTGTAGCTTCCCTCATTATGCAGGCAATGTAACTTTTCCCATGCAATTTTGCCAGGTGCATTCGACGCGTTTCTTCGGGCTTTCCGTTATAACGAGGTTTTTGCCTAGCGAAGAGTTTGGTTAACCAGCGTGATAATTGGTCTAATGAAAACCGGACAGATGGCGCGAGACATCGGAACGTCCTTTACGACTGTTAGAAGCGTCCGTTGTGTCGTAACTGTTGCGATTAGCCGCCGCTACGCTTCGATGTCGCCACGGTACATTTTGTTTATAGCTCTGGGATATTTTAGTTGCTCGGCGTCCCGCTAGGTGCTCCGACGACTGCGGGACTTCGTTGGGCTATTAAATAGTCTGTGGATATTGGCAGGAAAGTTAAGTTTGAAATCGAACGAGTCGGCTGACTCGGCTAACTTGGGATGAGTACACTGACTCCGTCGTGATGTTATTCGCAGACGGGAAAACGGGTTCAACTTTCGAAATTGAGCATCGCTCGATCCTCGTACTTGCTGGAAAGACCCGCGACGATCAACCGTCTGCCTCGTTAAAAGTTGCAAGTTTCACTTCTCTTTGCTTCTCTTTTCCGTGCTCTCGTTCATTCATTTATATGTCTCCTCCTATCGTTCGCTCTTTACTTTTGTTTTTTCATCTTTTATCTTTGATGCTCTCAGACGCACCGGCGATTTGATTGTTCGTAGACATGTGTAACCTTTTTTTTTCTTTTTGGTAGACCTTGGATCTGTGGGCTTTGTTATTTTGCTATGGGAAGGCTTAAGGGATTCTGATGTTGTTTGATTTGTCTTTCTTGTTGGCTGATCTGATCAGGTCGGACTATCGATGTTGATTTACTCGGCTATGGATTGCCTTTGCTTGGTAGGAGAAAATATTTTTTTTCTTTCAATTTACTTATATGCTTTTTCTTTCTTTCTTTTATTCGCTACGAATAGCCAATTTTTATGCAATTTTGATATTGCAGATTCTTCGAGATCTTTTATTTGAAATTTTTCTTCTTACTTGGCTATACGCGGTGTTCAAACTACTTTTTAATTAGCTTAATTACTATCTTGGACTGCAAAGGTAATTAGTATCCATACCCTTTAATTGTTATAATCCTTCGGAGACAATTAAAAGGAAAATTATTTAAATTTTTTTTTTTTTTTTTTTTTTCCATAGTCCAATGACCATTCGATTCATTTCCGTTGCACTGGAGATTCTTGATATTTCCGCTAACGTACAAGAAAGCTACCTTAACTTTTCCTGCAATGCAATAAGCAGTGAAACTTTTTTCTCTAATTTCCCATAGCGAAACTCTAGTTCCGGATGGTTCATAAATCTCTTCCTTATCCTCGACGTCTTGACACAAAAACATACAACTTGTAAACTGACGCACGGACAGCACACTCTCGTGACGCAGATGACGCGGAGCGTCGAGCACGTAAAATTTTCGTAGTTGCAAAAGTTCTCGGCGATCGGGGTGACTCACGGTTACTGTACGTCGCGGCGAAACGAGTTTCCACGACGGCGACAGCGAAGAGGACGGCCGTCAGGCAGCAGCTCATCGCTTCGCTACGAAGTTTAACTATTCGTCAGTTCTTGGAAACTCGCATTCACCGATGATGCACTAATGCCCGGCGACGCCTCCCAGTGCAGCCAGTTACGTCATGAGATCGAAATACGTGCCACCCGTTAGAAAAGTTTTCCCTAGTTTTCTTTTTAAATTATAAACTCATAGTTTGTCACTGACGAAAGTAAATACCCAGTGACCAAAAAAAAAATATTAAAAATCCACACATTTCATACGCTACCAGCAACGTCAAATTATGTCAGATGGCGCGAAAATTCAAAACTGGTTAACACTCTACCGTTACCAGCTCATATTTAATTCGACTTTACTATATTCAAAGTGTATGAGCATTACGTATGTGTAACTATACTCGTATGCACTTATGTATCTGTCACGTGACATACGAGGCGCGTAATGCTTGACACGTGTGCGAGCCTTACGTGCGATACAGTGTTAGGTCTGTTCGCGTTTACTTTGCCAGGATGAAATAGTACACGACCTATATTACGTGGGATTAGCGGAAGTGACGCGCTCCGAGGTGTCTTTGCTGTATTTATGTACCTTTCGCAAATAATAGAGCTCTTCGTTGTCAGTGTTTCCCAACCGGTAGTCAAAAATTGAATTTTCGCTAAAAAATGTATTTTAATCAATTTCTCAAATCGTTCGATTGCCGTTTATCGAGCTAAACGCTTTCCTCGTTCTGCCAGCACGTTTCCATAGCAACGACGCAACTTTTCCACGTCTCATTATTATTAATCCGTCACGTGACTTTTACACGTCTCCCATTGGCTCGCTGCAAATCTCCTCGACTCGCTGCAGTCCTGGAATCTACCAATGCTCCGTTTTCTCCGAGGCTCTGCGAAAAACGTTTAACGTTCCGCAGTGACGTTGAAGTACCTTCGTTTGTCTGGCGTAGCGCCAACGTCAACGCCAGCGTCGGTCGCCACAATAACCTTTCGCGTCGAATACGTGAAAATTGGCTCGCGGCAAATACTGCGTTAGCTAACGAACACAAAAGGGAAGTCGCGCACCAGGAAATGGAACGAATGATTCGACAAGTTCGAATGTATCATGGAATCGAAATTGCTTTTGGCCATCTGTTTTTGTAAGGTTTTTGAAAATATTTTTTCATTTTGGATTGAGGTTCTATTTATCGTTAAGAAGTTATGACTGGGAAAAATAATGTTGACAATAAATATTTTTGTTTATCATAATTAATCGCGTCTTGTAAGCTCTTTTTTCTTTTGATCTTGCTGATACGTTATATGGGAACGAGAAAATTTGAAAAAAAAAACTGCAGGAGGGAAGAAATCGATGAAAAAAATTCGTCGGTCGAATCAATCAAGTTTCACTTACAGTTTCATTCTCTTGTATAAATATTAGGTCTTCCGGATGTCCTCTGGGATCTTCGGTAAATTCGCTCCGTGTAGAACGATCGATTTTCATCAGTTTTATTTAACCAAATGTATTTATCGACTGCGAGAATTAATAGCTAACCATAGTCGATTATTCATCTTCGCTGGACCACTTCGATATCCTTGGGTTTTCACGTCGTCGAGGAATTCTCGTTGGATCGCGGTTTGCACTCGGGTCATCAGCGCTCGTCGGGCATCAGTCTTATCCGTTGAGGAGATCTTCTATTTCCGTAGCAATCACTCGTAGGAAACCCGCGACCGAGAGATCTAGAAAGATCTATGGAAAGAGAGAGAGAGAGAGAGAGACGAAAAGAAAAACGAATTCCCAAAAGGATCTAAGACGGATGATCGAAGGCTGGAGGTGATAAGTTAAATATCTAGGACTAAAAAAAAAAGGGTGGAGAAGAGAAACCGGAAGTGAGTATTACGTAAATAGAATCCACGATTAACGATTTCCGAAGATGCTGGACGAATAATTTAATCAGTCATCGATTCCTTGTATCCCGCATCCGCAATTAACTATCTGGACCAGGGATGCTGTCCTTACGTCCTCATCAGCTACGACGATCCAGTTGGCTTGCGTCGATGGGATCGAAATACGTGAGGATTATCTGATAACCGGAAGTCGCTACCACCACGCGGTTAGGTACAGTAACGAAATATTACTTCGCCTCGTGAAAACTCGACCTAATGAACTTTCGACGGTTTCGAGTTTCTCTGGCCCAATTTTCGAACAGTCTATACCCAAAGCATCTACAGGGATCGGATGATCAATCGGTAATCTCTTTGAAGGACATAGATAGGCAGAGCGAGAGAACAAATAGACCAAATCAAAGATGCATAGAGCTAAGAGCAAACGAGATAAAGGAGGATGGACCGACCGACGGTCCACGTGTTTCCCTGTTTGTCTCTGGATCACATTCCGAAAATTTCCTCCCTTTCCCCCCCACCCGGTTCTTCAGCAAGCAAGCTCAATGGTCTCTTTGTGCCCAAAGACACGACGTCCTTCTCCCACTTTCCACCTGGTCCTCGCTAGCGATTCGTACTTCGCTATTCCTTGTGTCTTTGGCTTCCGGTATATCAAGCTCGAACGACCAGCAAACCTCATACGGTCTGATTACTCGTTAGCTCTGAACTCGAGATGGCCTCGGGAGATTTCGCCGAATCATTAAACCGCGAATATCGTAGGGCTTTGAATTTTCCTGTCTACCACGAAGAGTCGGTTTGTGCGAACTCTGATAACTTCATGGGCACTGCTGGAAATTCTGACGTTTCAATTGCACGATTCAACTATAGGTGGCGCCTGGGTTCACGGGGGGTCAAGCTGACTGCGGGTAAAGGAATTATTGTCGGTTTTGATATATACAGGTATATATGTCAGATATATATGCATAAGTGGCTATTATAGTCGTACTATAGCGTGTGCAGTTGAACTTGACGAATTATAGGAATTATATACATATATACAATGGTATACTTGTCATATGGTTATATGCACTTGTATGGTTTTCATGCAACGTTTACGTGCTGGCTGATATTGTTTCGTAGTTCAAACTTTCGAATAGTATTCGAATTGCTAATATACTTGCCTTTCACATTTATATAGGGTTATGGGGTTTTAGGAGGTTTGTAAATTTTGGTTTTTAATGAGTCTGCGGTTTAACGCTTTTGGTTCTATTAGCGAAGGCGCTCTCTCGTTTCATTGGGAATACCAGTTTGACGTGTGATTATTTTTTGGGGGATATTTTGGGAGTGTCATTTTTCATTGGGCGGATCGTTGGAAATTTTTTTGGGGAATTTTATATTTAAACTATTTTTTTTTCGTTACCCCTGACAACTGTGGACAGCCTTTTGTTGTTGGTATTCTGAATATTTTCTTTTATCACTGGGAATTCGCTATAGGCTATCGGTATTGTCTTTGATCAATGGGGTTTAATTAATGAGTCCTGAAATTTAAGAGTTGGAAGGATCTTCAAGATTGTCACGTTCATTTTTTTTTTTTTCATATTTCATCCATCAAGTCCGATTCTTATTTCCACAGGAGACCGAGTCTGGTTTTCGTGAAAACTGGTTTACAGATAAAAGAAAAGAAAAAAAAAAAAAAAATTGAAGATGTCCTACATCGAATAATTTCTCCTGGTACGTATAGGCGCAGCATCTTGGGCGACGATGAATATTTTTGAGTGAAAATATTTCACGTTGCCCAAACCTTGCGTCATACTTTATCAGATAAGCCAGGTGCGCTTCGTAAAAGGAAAAAAAAAAAAAAAAAAAAAATAGTTTCCATTTCTCATAGGACACGTAAACTTAGTTTCACGTTCGAAACGAGCCTGCTGGTTTGATTGCGTAAATATGTGATTAACGTGAGGATTGCGCAAGACTTTTAAAATTATTTTAATTATCGAAAGCAAGGAAATATTTTTTTTGAATCTAACTAAAATTATTCAATGGAATTTTAGGCAGTGCCAAACAATTACGTGACATCCGCAGCATCGTTTTTGAGCGTTAAAAAAAATCTTATATCCGAATATGTAAAGTTTATTTTTATAACACTGTCTTTCAAATGAACTTTTTGAATATCCTACCCTCAAATGATTCCACAGGGTAGTCTCTGCCCCTGCGGACCCTCGCGACACTATTAAATTAAATTGCACACAGTCGACAGGCTCGCGGGGCACACGGCACACTTGGCACGGTCCTGGCGGGGGGGGGGGGATCTATGCATAATGCATGCGGGCATTTTGCGAGCAACCCGACGACGATTCCACCCCAGGTCGCTGGGGTGGGACGGAACTAAGAGCTCAGCGTAGTGAGAAAGGAGAAGAATAAAACCGCAAATGGTCCAGCGATCTGGAGAGGCTGAAAACTACCGAGTGCGCGTGAGAGGCTGCGCCTCTTTTGGCGAAATCTCGCCAATTTTTTTTTTCGAGCCACAATGCTATTCGCGATAAAAATTTTCGTAGGGTGGTACAGAGGGAGATGGAAGCATACGGGGTGTCCGAAAGAAAAAGGAAGACGCATGACATATTAATGATAAGTATATTGAACGGAAAAAAAAATTTTCATCCCTCGCAGACTTGAGGGTAGTAAAAACAATTTTGTTAATACAAACAAAAAACGAGTAAATATTCTAGATGCCGTGTCTCGAATTTTTTTCTCCAACAAAATTTCTAAAAAAAAAAAAAAAATGAACGCGCTGTTACGTGACGTGAATTCAGGACGGCCGTTTTACTTTCCTCCGGCTTGCGTAAGAATTCGCACGTGTTTCTACTTTACGAAGATTTCTGTAACGAAGTCCCCGTAGACGAAAACTGGATACATGGGCGATTCTTGAAAGTGACGTTTGATGCGATTCCTGATATAATGATAATAACAACGAGAAATATCGGGAAATAATTAATCACCAAAGATACCACTTATCGAACCTCCCTGGGTTAAATTTTAATTAGCAATTAATGTCTGGTTTCGAGTCTCTCGAGATGATTGAATAACGCGAATATCTTTAAGATTTTTCTTTTCTCTTTAAAAAATCCTCACCGATCCCAAAATATTACCAATCCTCTCTTGCTCTCCGTAAGGATACCTCCGGTCTTGCAAAATCTTTTTCGCGAGGACGAGTGAGATTTCGCAAGAAAATTGGATTAATATTCTATTCTCAAAGAGCGGGGGGGGGGGTGGAGGGGCAAATTAGCAGTTTTATCACGACTACCATCCCTTATCAAACTTGGTGGACTTTTGATGAACGCTTTCTTAAGTGTCGTCCGTCTGGTTGGCGAACAGGACCGGTAAGGGATGAAAATTTTCAAGACGCATATTAACCCGCGATAAAATTATTCCCACTTTTGGCATGGAAGATGAAAAATTTTGCGAATTCGTTTGTCGTCATTCGCAAAAAAAAAAATGTCCGTCTTAACGATGCAGTTTGATGCACTCGAGGATCTTTAAAGAAAATTGTATAAGCTGGTGCGCCATTTTGTTTCTGCGGCAAGGGTCGCAATTGCACTGGGGGGGAGTATAATGCAAAATACATACTTGGATATGTATATATATGTATACACACATACAAACACGTATATATACACACACGTATCTAGGCAGAATAAGAAGATTAAAACCGCAACTATACGAAGCTCTGCTCTTTCGCGAGAAAATGTTAGCGAATAATACAAATAAAAATGCCAGAGTCTGTTTATGGACCGCAGCGGTCCGCGAGGGTGGTTTCCGGCACGGAAGGGGAAGCAGCGTCTTATTTCTATACTTCTTGGACTACCTGCTCCACTCGTGCTCTTACGTTCTTCTTAGCAGTTCCTTCGCTTTCTTCTTCTTCTTCTTCTTCACTCCAATTCCTTATTTTTACTATATCGTCTCGCCCCTGCAACCGCGTTCCATTTTCCCCAGCTGATAGGGGCTTCGAATGCATTTCCTCGGGACGATAAATTTTACTTAATTTTCTTTCATTTTCTCCGCGCGCTTTTCGTTAACTTTAAAAAATGACACTTGCTTCGAGCGCTGTACGTTTAACCCTTTGACTGCCGAATACTCTGAGCCGAAGCGTTTCGCGTGAACGGCGTGCGGCCGGCAGTAGCTATATCGACGGCTTATGCCGGACCCACATGTGCGAACATAGGCCACAGTGACAGTTTTCGCTGGACGCACATTTGTTCGTAGTAGTCAAAGGGTTAAGAACGGGAAAATCATATCCTCCCTCCGCGGACGTTGTTTCAGCGCAAAACGGAAAGATATCAATCTTCGCGATATACTCGGTGTCCTGGTTGAACGGTGCATTTTTATTCTTCGGTTCCAGCGCGTTTATCGTAAACGTTTCAGGATCTTTGGCCGCGAGTCAAAAGTAAGGGTGGCGAGGGTGCAGCGGAGGATCCCCTCTATTCGAAGATAAAAAAGGATACGAAAAAAATGTCCTTCCGTACTGGGAGAGGAAAGGGCTGTTTTGCCAAAGATTTTTTTTGGTGCCTGCAAGGGGCTACTGATCGACCGATATTCCTAATGCTGGGGTGAAAGCGATATATATACATACATATATATATATATATACAATATATATATATCTATATGTGTATATATAAGGGATGGTGATGATCGATGATGATGACGGCTCGGCATTGGTCCATTCCATCAGCGCTCACTCTCGTGACCAATGACAACCGTTCTCGATTCCGTAATGATTAACGATCCCACCCTTAGGTTCACGAGAATCTACCCCCACTTTGTTCCACGAGCTTTCGTACCTTGACGCTTGTTTGAAGTTTATTAATTTTTTTTTCACCCCCTCTTAACCTTATCCAGCCCTCCTCTTGAACCGGTCATCCGGGTTGGTAACCTTGTTTCTGTCATCCGAACGGTATCCACCCCCTCTCCCCCTTTAGGAATCTGTAATACCACAAACCCTTATTCCTTATTGAGTTTGTCCTCTTCATCCCCCCGTGTGTACCGGGTGTTTCGTTTCACGCTACCGACATCGAAAGTTTCTTGATTCAATTTGCAAATTGAATCTGAAACCTCGCAACCCTTATCGCACTTTCCATAAGGTCATCCACCCCTGTCCAATTAACGATTAGAGTCCGGAACCGATGGTCAGTCGCGCCTGAAAGTTGGATGAATTTTAGATGAATTTTATGGTTAATCAATGATGGTTGAGGGGGGGTAGGTTTTCGAAAATTACTATGTATCCCTAACGAAGGATCGATCCTTCGTTATCACTTGCGACGCTAAGCTGATTAGGTGCTGTCAAATGAACAGGCCTCTCCCCTCCCCACCCTTATTTCCCACCCTCACTCACGATCTGCAGCATTCACAGATTTGGACCAGGGTTATCGTGGCTATCGATAAGGATTGCCGAGGCTATTGATAAGGGTTGCCGAAGACCACCAGGGGTCGCTCCCGTGGAAGATTCAAACTTAACGAATGTCTCAGTCGGAAAGACTAGACGCGGATCCGTCAGCGACCGAGACGCCATCTGGATTGAAATTGCCAGTGGCGTTTCTAGGATTAGCGGAACCATCGACCTTCGCTAAGGATAATTCAATTGAGTCTCAGTCAGCTCTGATTATACAAGGGAGATGCTGTTAATTCTGGTTAGGATCTTTTTTTTCTTTCATTCTCTTCAGACTTATTTGCCTCGATTAAATTCCTTTGAATTTCTTTCTTTCACTCGTTAACGGTTCATACTTTTCTTTATAGGGGGTGTCTACTTTTCTTGCGAGCACGAAGCACGAGGGTCGCGTTTGCGGTTTTATCGCGATTATTGATTTTCATGCGAATCTACCGTAGCTCTTTGTGTTCGCACTTCCACTTTTTATCCTTACTTGGAATCGCCCAAGTGCTATTTTATCATCTGGTATTACCAGCGTCATTAGTTTACACCGTTTCGCGTGAATATCTCGCGTGTATCTTCCGGGAATATATTGAACGCGTAAATTTCACGGAAATACGCGGGAATACCCTGGTTTTATTTATTTTCCTTATTCTTTTTTCTTTTTCAGGTAAGTCACAGTCCGCGAAGTTCTTATCTATCAAGGTTATCATTGGCGAGTTACGGGGGAAAAACCCAGTTGGCTGCTGCTATTCTTCGTTTGGTCAGTCATTTAAATTAATACTTTTTTTTTTTTATCATTACTCAAGTCATCCACATACGGTTTATTTCAATTTACATTAATATCGGTCTTTAACTTTGTTGGAAAATTTTTGCACTTTCTCATAAATTTCATAAAATTTATTTATCGATTTACTGTCAAAAATTTTTATTTTCATCCCAAACATTTTTATCTGACAAATTTTTCTGTCGCAAATTTACGGCCGTATCACTCGCCGATCTTCACGCAGTACCTGTACGTGCGTTTCGTCCACGAAATTTTACTTATTAAATTGCATGGTTCCAATGTACAGCAATTTCAGATTGAAAATCACGTGGAAAAGAAACTGTCATTCGTATTATTTATTTCTATTTACATATCGCGCACGTGCTACCTCTGCGGAACGATGCAAATCTCGATCCAAATTACATACTTCTGTCTCATCAAACCATTCAAATCGTATCCAGCGATAACGCACGTTCGCGAGTTCAACGGTATCAAATTGCCTGGCAACGAAATCCGCGGTCGGAGATGTCCTTGAGATTATTTCCAAAAATTTTGTTTCCTTTCAAAATTTCCATATTTACCCAACCCTCCCACTAAGATCGCATATAAAGTTAAAAATTTTCATTTTTTACCGAAAAATCCATTCTCTCGAGCAATAACAATAATATACTCGCCAGCTACTAAGTTACACGATTTCATAACCAAATTTGCTTAGTCGACTTAGAAACAGCTGAATCAGTATTACTATAGAGTGATGCAGACGTGACGTACATACATATATATATCTATACACGCACTAACAACAGTCGACAACATTAAATTAGCATCGCGACGCTCGAGTAAAAAATATCGCGTCGCGCTTTGCTCTCGGTTCGCGTTTCCGTTGGGTTTGAATTGCTTCGCCCGTAGCTGGTAGTTGGGGGGGAGGGAGATGGCACTCGAGAAAATTGGCGCCATTGTCGAGATTTATCTCCTTAATTATAGTTTACGTGCCATCGGGACTCATGGTCCATGGTTATTACGCCTTACGTAACGCTCGCCCGTTTCTTCTTGTCTCCCTGGGTTCCCCTGTCACTCTGTTCACTGCGTTACGCGCATATATCACCCAGAGGACACGTGTCGCGTATACCTATATACACCCTTTCAGGGAACTACATATACATAGACTCTCTGGCACATGTCAAATCATAGGTGAACGTAACGTAACCGGCTGCCTTCTCGGTCGAGATTGCGTTCGACGTTTTCTCGACATGATTGAAAACGGACAGAAACGCGACTGTGGCGGATTCGCATGTGTTATTGTCGCTGGTATGAATTTATGTACGATAGAAATAAATGAAGGGAAAATAGGCGGGGCGGGGTGGGGGGGGATAATAAAAATATGATTGCTCTTGTTAAAAAATTCTTAATCCGCAGCACGTATGGGTTTTGGCAAAGATTCAAGTCTAACGGGTGTAGGTTATAATTTTGAAAAAAAAAATTTGACGGAATTAAAAATTTTTGAAATTTTGAAACACGACTCGTACGTTATACTCGAACTGTCGTGCTCGAAACGGAACGCGAGTATGTCGGGGGTCCAGTTACTTCGTCTCCTTGTATTCGCTCGTGCCAGCATCCACTCGTATTTTATCTCGCGATACGTTAATCCAGATTTATTAATCCGATCCGAGCTTTTTAGACGCGCGTGTTGACAATGCTTTATGAAATACGAACTAACGCGAATCCATCATTCGACATTGTTCTGGGAAATTTTGCAGTTGGACGTTCGCCGATGGGAATTGATCATTGATGTCGTATTGGAGGAAAATTATATACGGGGTGTATAAAACGTGTGTTATACGGTGGTAATAGACATTTGTTCTTTTTTTTTTGAAAATATTTGTTATGCTTGGACATGTTTTTATTGATACGGTTAAATGCGGTTGGATTGATGTGAAAATTTAGGACTGGATTTTAGAGCATATCGTTCCGATGGGGACACTAGGAAAATTGGTCGTTAGATTTGCTTTCAGGCTGTTTCGAATAAACCGACCAATTATACGGCGCATTCATGCATTACGTAGTAAATCGATCCCGCAGGGCAACTACGTTGCAGGAAGAACTGGGCTGTGTTATAACTAAATTGGTACAGAGAGCATTCTAATAAGAGAAGTGACCTGGTTGAGTTTTAAGTTCGATTAGATAATGACTTTGATAACGATGGTGACTTGTTGGGTGCTTCGTTGGGTCGGTTGTTACTTTTATTTTTTCAATCAATTTTTGATCGTCCCGATTGGGTTTTGAGGGAAATTTTTCTTTAATTTTACAACAATATGGTTTTTTGGGGAAATTTTGTATGTGAAAATAATTGTTGAAAATTTATAAAAAATTTTTGCCTATTTTTTTGTTTGACTTTATTTTTTATTGTTTTTTGGGGGGGGGGGCGATCTCGTGGTGATTTAGGGTTCTTTTTTGGTTATTTTTGGTTGTTGGTATTTTATGGTCACTGAGTATGTTTTATTGATTATCGATTATGCACTGAGCGTATCTTTGCATTTATTTGATTTTTAGCCTTATTATGCCAATTTCCGCTTAATATATTTTCCTGTTGGTAATCGGCTTGGATGCTGGTTAATGACGGGATCGATTAAGTTTCTTATGCAAATTATTATGTAAGATGCGAGTTTCATTCGAGGGGTCTAATCTGTGTTGATAGGATCGAAGGATTTTAGATGAGAATTTTTTTTTTCTTCGGAATATGACGTTTTCGCGCAGAGCATAGTAAAGTCTGTGTTATTGATAAAAATCGCATCTGCAACTGGCGCTGAAAAATGTAGCGCGGATTGAGTAATATTTTTTTTTTATTTATCTTTGTGCAATCTAAATAAATGTTTCGTCGACACGATAAAAGATTTGCAAATTTTTTTTTCTTCCTCGAATCCAATCGCGATTAACGTTAAATTGAATTCTTTTTGTTAAGAAAATAGGCTGAGCGATGAGAATAATTGAATTTTATATTGTAAGAAAGAATTTTTTTTATTGATGTTCTCTAAAGAAAAGGTATTACACGATTTTTAGTATTTTTTTACATTTTTATTTTTTATGCAATTACGTTTTTTTTTTTCGTTGAATTAATAAAAAAAATTGATACAGAAAATTATATTTATACTCTTACATACAATACCTATTACATTACGTATTATAGCTGTATTTGATAACTATTTTCTGGCGAAAAATCAGAGTTTCTTCTTTATCCGTTCTCAATGCTCGGGCAACTTTCTTGGATGTTGAACTAACAATAAGTATCAATAATATTTATCATCGCGTAAAAAGTTTTCTTAGTTACTGCGAAAACTGCGGTAACATATATCGGAAAATGTATTTACAGCTTGATGCTTTCTGGTAAAACTTCGTACACGTTCCGACTGAAGCAATAGAATTTTTTTTAATTTCTAATTTTTCTAAAATCATCCTCGAACAACTTTTTTCAACGTATTCAGACGAAAAGATCAACTTCCAGCGTATCACAAAGAAATTGGAGATTTTTTTTCGTATGCAACTGAGTTTCATAGTTTCTGATACATTTCAGTAATAATTTTCGAGATTTTACCCCGAAAAAATTCAAGATTAAAAAAATGATCTGTTAACCTCCCGTAGAATCCTTATGAATTTCAGCATATAAGATGCTGGTTCTTATAAAGTCACGGCTGGACGCGAAGTTTTTTTTTTTTTTTGAACAACTCCCATGTATTTTTGATCTTTTGGAAGTTGATCTGCTGATTTCACACGCATTACGGAAAGTCGATTACGGTAAAATATTACAGAACGATAAATCCATCAATGGAATGAGATCGCAAAAAAAAAAGTTTTTCCAAAAATATGCGAAATCTTAGTCTTAACCCTCTACTAGTCTCTTGCCATAGAATATCCAAAAATAATACCAATCATTTTAAAGTTACTACTGGTAGTTGAATAAAATTATTTAAATCACCTGAAATTTGTTGGATTCATGTTTTTTTCCTTTGTGCTACGAAAACACTCCGGTACTCGTGTATTATTTCCGCAACGCAAAATGCATAGGAAATTCACCGGCGATTCTCGTGAGTGCCATTTTTTGCAAATGGAAAAATTCGAGGACAGATATATATATGTATATGTATATGCGAAAAAAAGTGGTGCATATTTGCACAGATACGAGATATCCTTAATGCAGGGGTCGCACGAGATTGATGAAATTATCATTTTTATGAAAAAAGAAATATACTTTTTTTACCGTTAGAGATTTTTTTATGCTTTTCAAAATTAATTAGTATAGTAAACGTAATCTTTTACGTTATCACTTTTTTTTTTTCACTGACGTTACAAAGTCGTAAGGTATCGGTACCAAGGGTACGTTATTTATGAGTTTTTAACGTCATTTCTCACTAGTGCCGCAGGAACTCCGAATGCATGGTTATCGTCCTGAAAAATGATATCTTATCAAGGAATAAAAGGAGTAATGCGAAATAAACGTTGCCACGAGATTATTTATATGTTCGCATTTCGGTAGTTTGCGAGATAATACGAAGATAGTACGATCGTCCGAAATTCTGCAATATAAATGAATAATATTGCGGAAGTCCATTTTCCTTTTTCGGGCGGGTCATTTAAATTTTTATTAAGGTCGAATACGTAATGGACAAAGTGTAAAATACTGGATCCACGGGCCAATGGCTCGCAAACATGCTACTTCGCGTAGTCACGCGAGGATCTGGTAATGGTAAAAAGGCCATTTTTTTTTTTCAGAATTTCGTCCCATACGTTGTAGACGTACAAAATGGGATATTTGTGTAAAAGAATTTTTTGTAACCAAATAAAAAGTAAAGAATATCCAAAAAGATTTTATAAATTTTTTTCAATAATATTATTCCGAAAACATAAACAATAGAAAAAGGAGGTTTTCTCCAGCCTGTCCGAATAAAAATGCCATTATTTTTTTTTTCTAAATCACATTTTTCAAAACCATTCAAATTTGTCTTACACAGGATATTGTGAAGGAAAGAAGCTAAATATGACGTCAAAAGAGAATACCGAGAAATAATCATAAGAAAATAATAAGAATATACAAAACCACCTTACGCAATACATCCAACCCCCCCATATGTATTCCATATATGAACACATGATCATCCTCCTCGACCCACGTAAAATTGCGCGCTCGTCAATTTCAAAAATCGAATTTCCATAACCTCAATAAATTGGAAATATATCGAAGTCGAGCTTACAGCCGGGATACGTAAAAGATCCTTGGGTCTCTGTGCGAGAGGAGTTGAGGTTAGGTTGGCTATACCAAAACCATTGCTTCGAGGGCTTCAGTTTATTTATTACACAGAACTGCCGTATCTCCTCTCTTAAACGATCCCAGCCGAGCTTCGTCGAGGCACAAGTAGTCCTGGGAAACAGCTCAGGTGTGTACGGAGCCTTAGGAAGTAGGGATGCGTGACAATAAGGATACTCACCCTGTATACACTGTGTACAAAGATACACAGTGTATAAAGATACACTGTGCAGACCGAACACAACATACATACACCGTATGCTTTATAGCATGGGGTATATGCTGTCTACAATATATATATAAAGAATAACTATATATATATATATATATGTATATATATGTATATATATATTACACAGAGCTTTTTAATGGGAGAACGCAATAGGTCCTTTGCGATATCGTCCCCGTCGCTCCTTGAAAACTCGTCGACGGAACAGGAAATATTTTCGTAATTTATAAGGGTCCCAAGCTCTGAGTTAAAGGGCACTTTATTTAATTTCACGGTGTCGCATTAAGGTCTCGCGGATAGGAAAAGGGCGGCTAAAGCGACGTGCTCGAAGGGTTTTATATTATCCTGGCAGAGCGGCGAATCTATTGTCGCCACGTGTATGCCGATGAAATTTATTACACGTATCGGACTTGGGGCCACACGCCCACCTAAAATTTTCCCTTTACCTATCTTACTTTTGCGCCACCGTATACATCAGAGCGATGCTCTGTCCTTTTTCGCTCGTTCGGTCGGTAATGCAGACACCTTTCTTAATCTTGTATTTTATTAGCATATTTGACGTTTAATAATTACCTTCTAGTATTTCTCTCTCTCTCTCTCTGCGTCTCTCGCGATCATCCGTGCCATTAATTAGTTACCCGTCGAGTATATACCGGGTGTTAATTTTGGCAGGTACTCTGGTCCGAGTTAATTAAGGCTGAGATAAAATGAGAATGCGGGAAGGGGAGGAGGACGAGGATCTTTCAGTGCATAGTCCGAGGGTTGAAGAACAAACGTGTTTGAGTTGCTCAAAGATGGCGGGGTCAAAAGGTGAATCTTCATAGGACAAAAGCGGAAGCACCCAAAGCAAGCCGCAAGTTGAACAGGACCAACGGTAGATTTCGAGTGGCTGGTGAAACTTGATAACCGCAGGCAGATCCGACCTTAAGGTCGACCTCGAAGGCGAAGGGACGACGTCGCCGTTAAAATGACCTCTTCTCAGGACTGGGTCACTTGACACGACCTCAGCGCTTCTACGGGAAGGTTATACCCCTGTCACGTGAATCCACCTACAAAACTGTGGACCGTTCGATAAGGGGGGTCCCCGCAACAGGTCCGTCGCCTTGCGTCGCGACGGCTTGTTAAACCACCCAACCTATACTTACGACGGAACCTCGACCTATCTTAATGACACGACCTACCTCAGGTCTAACCTAGCTAAGTCCTGGATATGTTACGTCGGAGGCTCATTGAATGGTGGGAAAAAGCAATTTCCTCCTATAGTCAATTCTTTGGTATATGCTATTTATAACTTGGAACTTTGGGGGGAAGGGGAGATTTTTGGATTTTCATTCGTTCAGAGGGATGATTGAGGTTAGTATATATATGTATTATATTTTCGAGGTATATTCTCTTCAGTGTTATTATATTGATATTGAGGTTCAATTTTTTTTTTATTATCGTAGCATTTGAATTTTTACGTTTTGCTAGATATTTTGTATTTTTTTTTTTCTCAATTATATCGACTAGTTTTGGGTGTTGGAAAAAAAAAGAGTAATTTTGGATGATTCTTTTTTACGGACGCAATTATCGATTTCTCAGGGGGGGAAATTGAGTCGTGTCGAAGGGGATGCCTGCTGGTTATGGCGACGTGGCTAAGGGCTGGAGAGAAGAGCCTGTTGCGGTAATCTACTATTACTCTCGCTATCCCCTCTTCCCGAGATGAGGGTTATTTCGTGGCTCGAGGGTGTTCCTCCGGAGGGTGGTTTCTACGAGGAAGGTCCTCCAGAAGTCAATATCTGTTAGCGCCTGTTGCGCCCACGTTCCTACTTCCGTTCACCAAAACGGGCTCCGTTGGATCCCGTTATATATTTGTTAATCACCATAGTCATTTATCTCCAGGGGTAGTTAAGTTGTTAGGGATAAGTTGGGTTCGATTATCGGTTCAATTTATGGGAACTACACGTGTCAGTCAGTTAAACGTACAATTGTATTCGATAACGATAGGTCAAAAGATATTGCGATATTTTTTTAGGATTTTTTTTTTTTAATATTCAAATTATATTTATCAATCGATCAAGCGATTCGTTCATTGATCGTCCGTTCGATATTTTATTGATCATCAACGAAGATCGAGTAAATTTCTTGATTTTGATAACGAGACGCGTATCACCAGTCTATCTCTGCTCTGGAGCCTACGAAAATTTAACCTGTCGTCTATCGGTATTTATCGATATATCGAGGGATCAGGGTTAGGTAGATGATAACGTTTACGATTATGATATTGCAGGCGGGTAGATACCCTTCATAAATAGAGACACAATAATGATAACCATTGGCACGTTAATGTTCACGACTATGTTATCCACAATTTACTATTTATAGTAGAGACTTTATTGGTCGGTCGCAACGATTTTTCGCAACGATCTTTATTTACGTATCGATATGGTTATCGTGGTTTGCGATTTGCATGAAATTTAAGTAAATCTTATCTAATCTTGTTGCTGTTGGATGTTATCGGCGAAATTTTTAATTGGCGACAGAGAACGAATATTTTTGTTAGGCTAAGGAAACAGGGTAAAATTGGTTTGTGTCCGTGCTATTTTGCAAATTTGTTTACTCGTTATCATTTTTATCTTTTATATCTGAATCTTTGCACATTTTTATTCTCGTTTGCGCTCAATGGCTCTTTTGGTTGAATTCTTTTTTTTTCTTTTTCTTTTTTTTTTTTTTTGTCGAGTCCTTAACGAACTCTTTAAGTACTCGTGGCCCAATCGTGAATTGCCGCTGGCGAAGTAAACTTTCCGTAGGAAATAACTCTTTCCCTGTGTACTCGTCCTACTACAGCCTTGTAATCGAGCGTCCGAAAGACAAATTCGTTCAAGGTTCTAACTTCTTTACAAGAAAGATTTGCACGACGTTAATGAGTGTCTACCAAACATTTTTATTTATTTCTTTTCGCAATTAAGGCCGAGATAAATTGCCGCGGGGAGGGAGTGAAATATTAGGTGAAAATTTTGTATTTTTATTAAGTATGGAAATTAATGAGTGTCACGTTTGCGTAATTAAATTTTGCAATTAATTTTTTTTTTTATATACATCTTTCGTTAAACCTATTATGGCAGCAGCTGATGCGAATTACATATTAAACATTTTCTTTTTTTTTTTATCGTTCTTTCTCTTCAGTTACTTATTTTTATAGTTAACTGAGATAACTGTCACGTTTTTATTATCGTATACGATGATTAGTTGATATTTTATTCTATGACTAGTCAAATTAGTGAGGTGATTCTTGAATACGGATGCTCTTCGACTTGGGATGACATTTTTAACATATTTTCACCTAGACGCAATTTCATAGGAAATACTTACGACTGATATAGATATACATGTCAGTATACATTTTTCAAGTTATTCAAGGAATTTTCAGTTTCATGCATATTTTTCATATGATACACGTACCTATGCCAAGTACCATGGTCAATACGGTCTTCATAAATGCATCCTGGTATTTGCGTACTTTACAGAAATTTCATGCAAAAATGAAAAAAGAAAAAAAAACCGTAACACTGACTCAAAATTCACGTCATTTTTGAACCAACATATACGACCGTGCTTACTATCTCTTTTCGAAAATAAACTTTGAAATTGGTTAATTCGAAAAATTAATACATCGATCGAGTGAATTGCATATTATCGACCACGTTGGAATTAATTTTGCAAATTTTCTGTATGCATTAAGAAAAAAATTTTTTTTTAACACGAATCAAGTAGCCAGTGCACGAAAAGAAAATTCTGTATAATTTTCCTAATGAGCCAAGTAATTCAATAATAAAATATTAATCATTTTTCTCAGGCACTTTGTTTTCTGTCCTTCTCTCTCCATAGTATAGAAAATTTCACGACCCGAGTTACTCTGAATGTTCTTTTCGCTATTATTGCAAACAGCATATATATGTATATACACAGTACATATTAGTGTACAATAATGGAGTAAAATTCGCATTCTGGTATCACGCATCTCACGCAAGTGAAATTCGCCTGTAAAGAATGAAAAGAAGAGTAGAGGATGTTGCTTTCACTAATGGATATACTTATTCGTTTCGCTAATGAGCATAGCACGCATTCAACCGTGCCGCACGAAGCTCCTCTGTTCTTGCCAGATGATTCGCAAAAACATTTTCTATTGGAATTTTCGATTTTCCAGCGAAAATTTTACTCTGCTCAAAGACTATTATTTTTTTAATCCGCGGATTAAAAAAAAAGACGGATATTCATTCAACAAGAGTATTACGGAATCGTATTCGGAAAAAAGTGTAGCATTTTCCAAAAAGATACAAAAATAACGTCGCAAGCCATTATTACATTTAATTTTTATATAAAAGTCCACTGTTCCGTAGATACACATTGCTAACGGGTGGACAACAAATAAAGTATTAAATATATATTGATTCGTTATATTTTGCCAGAACTTCGGTATCGATACGAGCCAATATTCGCGAGCGTTACGTAATGGAATTTCAATATGGATATCTTTATATGGTATCAATATTGAAAAAAGAAAATGGAGTTTGAAAAAAAAAATACGCGATTTTTTGTATCTTAAGATTGTTACATTTTATGGAAATTCTATAACGCTGTAATCTTCAATTCATTTTATCTGCCTTAATAATAATTTGTCGAACGTTAAGATTTTTCTTACGTTTATCATCGAAATTACGTGTCTAATAAAACTTGAAGAAATTTCTAATAATATATATATATATATGTGTATATATTCTCATCAAAAGTTTATGAATTTCTGCGCCTTTTTTTGTTTTTCATCTTGGCTGGATCGCGGGCGCGCTTTCTCTCGCGCTTTGACTAATAAATTATAATAGACGGGAGCAATAAGTTTGCAGATTTTACTAAAGATGAAGATAGCTCCGTCGGTATTACAGATTACCACTATGATATACGTACGAAGTACTGTAGTGTTCATTAGGTATGGTGCATTTTCTTTTCTTCGTAGTTTTGCCAATTCTTTTTTTTTTTCGTACTTTTGCAACTTTAGACTGAGATTAATAACTAGAGAGACGCAGTCAGAGCACTTTTGGGAATTCTTACATCACTGTACGGCATATAAATTCTCATTTGTATTTTTCGTATAGAAATTTTCTCCGTGTAGGTCAAAATTAAATTTCGAACAATTTTTACGATTTTTTTTTAGTACTCCACACGGCGTTTTTTTACAGGCGCTAAAAAAGTTTGAAAAGCTTTTTTTTTCGCAGATATAGCTATCGTTTATTTTCGCGCAAAATTTGAAAAGATTTTTATCAGACCAGAGTACCAGAGTTGTACCAGATTGAAAAAAAAAAATCGATATCATAATGTACAGTGCTTTTCGCTGTGAAAAATGAATTTTCCAATAAATTTTGAGTATTCGGTGCACGAAAAATTAAAAAAAAATCTAAATAGAGCCTTTGCACGTGGAGCATGCAAACTGGATAAAGGTCTCAAAAATATTTCATTCAAATCTAATAACGTATTTTGGCATAAGAATGTGGATTACGAAGGTTCGATTGAGAATTGCTGCTCTTGGATGAAAATGGAAATATTTTTTTTTTCACGAAGTGAAATAAATAACAAGATCCGAATATAATGGAATTATTATTGGAATTTCAAGCATTCTAGACTTGGCGTACCTTTAATTTTAATAAAATTTGTAAAATACCTATGACAATTATGATAAGATTGATAAGCTATTTAAAAGATTTCCAAGTATATACAGTGGAAAGGTGCTTTGAGCACATTTTTTTGGTCGGTATTTTTTAAAAAATATATGTTAATAATAATCAATTGAAAAAAATTGTCTTTCAATTAAGCACGACAATTGCCATTATTTACTTGAATAATAATAATACACTGATTAAGCTAATAATTTAATCAGACGAATATTTCCTCAGTGTGTCTAATAAAAAAAAAATAAAATTGCCAATTATCTCGCTTAATACGAATATAATCCAATTACAATAATAATCGTCATCTCCTATAGCACAGTATCAATGCTTATTACGTAATTAATACAGTTGCACGAATAAATCCTTTATTAAAAATTTATATAAAATCCTTCATTGTTCATCCTTTTCTTAAATATTATTTTCAAATAGCTACGTACCAAAATCACTGTCACTCGATCATTTTGATATGCACGATTAATACCAGTGCCAGTGAAATTTTGGAATCGAGTATTGAGAACACAGAAATACCGTAATTTGTATAGGAATAAAATTTTTTAAATTCGTCTCTAACATTTCAGTTGAATGGGTTATAAAAAAATTAATTGTCTACTAATTAATTTATTCTTGATTAAATTTTAATGTACTGATCCAAATTTTTTTACTGTTTTTTGATTTCTTACGATACAATAGTTTAATATGACGGAGTGGCCTTTCATTGAAAAATTATTTATTTAGCGCAACAGGTAATTTTGCAATTATTAATTACACAGTGCGTAACACCACGAGTGTAAATTCGCGTGTAAAATTGTCAACAATAATTAATAAAACACGTTTTACTATATATATACACACACACACACATCACATTGCATTATATGTATACATGTATTTGTATATATACAAATTTTTTGGTTGAAATTTGAAACGATTTAACGCATGACGTAAAGTAGCTCGTAAAAGTAAGTAACGTGATTCCCGTTTGACATTGATGTACGCATTTACACGCGATAGGTACGTGATCATTAATCAAATGTCATTTTAATTAGAATCAGTTAAAGCCAGACGTACAGACGTACTGTACGTACACGTACAGAGTAACAACTGTTTATCGATTACGCTTAATGGAAGAAGATATCGAATTAAAAGTTGTAATAATTATTAATCAACAATCTAAAGACACTAAAAAACGATTATACAGGGTGGATAATTAAAGAATGAGGAATATATTGAAAATCCATAAACCACCAATTTTCCGACATTCTTAATCAATCCTTTCGTTTCGACAAATTAATACGTAATTTTGTTAAGATAATTAAAATTTTCAATTTCGTTCGAAGTTTTTATTCCTCAAGGAATTTCATTGTATGAATGTCAGTTTCAATAGGTTTCATTTCCGTTAACATGTTACATATAGGTATAGACTCGTGACGCAATATCGAACTGCCAATAGTAATAATAAAAAAAAAAAAAAAAAAATACAAAACCGATATCTTCCCATCAGCCACATACAGAGTGTCCAAAATAAACGAGATAATAATAAAATGTCTTTTACGTGGCTGAATTGAAATGTATAAAAATGGCAAAATAATACAAGGTACTTGTAATGTATGTATTATATACATTAAATCGAGTCTCCAAATCGAGGTGAAAAAATTCTCACCTACCATGAAAACCCGTCATAATTTCTTTTCAAGCTCTTTGAGCTTGACGTTTAGTCGAGCTGTTGCTGGACCGTTTGGTCCATTTCGATTGCGTAATTCGTTCAAAGAAAATGAGGCAGCAGGTTGCCCGAGGGGTAAACAAAATAAAAGGGAGCATTAACAACCTCCCTAAAAGCAACGGGGAGGATTGCGTCGTCCGGAAGCTGAAAAAATTACGCATCGGCGAACGCGACTGCGTGCGTGAGAAAAATAATTGTACGCTTGAATATTTCGCGTTGGCCACCTGGCAATTAGGGGCGGGGATAACGATTTGTAATTATTCAAATTTTTATTAATTTTTTTTCCCCGGTCACTTTACCACCCTGTCGTAATCTTCGTAAAGTCCCGTTCACACGTGTGTTCAGTTTATTTGCCAAAATTCACATTCCCGACAATAATACCCTGTTAAAATTTTACTCGTACATTAATTTGCCATTTATCCCATATCTTAATTAGTAAGTCAGCTCGAACGTTGCAATTAAAGAAATTTCTGTTTTTTTTTTTAAATCCTCGTTCAACCCCATTTTTTTCCCGCGATTTTATCGAACACTCGCAGCAATTACGTTTGACACATTTATCGCGACTCCGGTTTGGCTCGGAGGCTGACGGCAAAAAATGCGCAATTATTACGAATACCAGATTCTACAATGGTCCAGTACGTTTATTCGCTTCGTTTAACGATCCGCAGTAGCTTCTATGAAAATGCCCTTTGTCGATTAGCGAGGACCCAATCGACTGTTTTGAAATTGTCCAGGACGTACAGCGGACTAATATTTTGGTGCGTAAATTCTTCGTGAAGTTGATTCTTTCTTTTGTCTTGTGTCTCGTTTTATTCGCGCGTATTTTTCGCTATTGCAAATTTATTTAACACGTGCAGCGTTTGGCACTTGTTGACAATAATCCTGCGTAACGATTTAATCGTGGATGCGTCGTAACACTTGCATTCATTATGGCAGATGTACCGTTGTAGAATAAAGGTGCAGGAAGAGGCTGCAGAGGATGATCATTAGGCAGATAGCTATTAATGGATATTTTATGCAGTTTGGTTTTTGCATAATAAAATAATTCGCGTAATGAAAATTTCATGCTTATATGTACAAATGATAATTTACGAGACTTATTATTATTCACTTTCGAGAGATTTTTTTTTTTTCTTGTCTTACACGTGGTTAATTTATTTTTTAATAAATATTTTTCCCCCCTCAGTGAGAGATCTTACGCGAGCCATTGTATTCTTGTATTCCGATAGAGAGACATGCTATTCCTGTACTTACTATTTTTAGTACTGGTATTAGTAATGACAATAGTAGTAAAGTTGGTGCCGGTATTGGCACCATTGACAATAATAATGATAGAGAAAGAAAAAAAAAAGGAAGAAAGAGCCTGGAACGTAGATTCGAAAGTAGAGAAAATAATAAAAGGAATTTTCATCCGAGTCCGAAAGTTTCAAGGGAAAGAAGTTTCGCGCAAAGGCCTGTATTCAAGGTACCGATGCGCAGCGGGCGGCAAGTGCCGTTTGCATGCTAGAGGTAAAATTATTCAAAAAGCAAAAAGGGATCATCTGGAATGGATCGTAGGACGTGAAATAATTTCAGGTCTTTGGCAGGACTTGCCAAGGACTTTTTTTACTAAAATCCAAAATTAATTCTTATAATGAAAAAAAAACTGTAATTGCGTGTCTTGTTAAAAACATTTTTTTGTATTTAACAAACTTTTATTCGTCCCAGCCAAGAATTCCTCCCTGTATTGTAGGCAATAAGGGTCAACCGACCCTAATAAAAAGTCCTTGACGAAATCGAAAAGGAACGTGGAGACGAGCCAAGGACTTGAAGGATTCTTGAAGGAAGTAGGATGATCCTCGATGGATATGGAATATTCTCAGTTCCACGAGCAGTCCTTACGGGAGCCTATCGATTGGTAAACTGTCGTCAGTATTCTGCTTGAGATTCAAGTCATTTTCACGATTACCGCCGTACTGGCCAAGATAGGTCTCGAGTAATGCATACCGGGTGTCCCGTAACTCCGATGAGGATTTCTGGCCTCGTGCCAGTATCGCGTCGCCGTGAATACGTGCTCTGTTTGGTCTGACCACAAGTTTGACTTTTCTACTTTTGTCTTCCAACACGTGGTTCGGTGACTTTTGACGTGCCCTGTCAGATTCCGGCAAAACCCCAGTGAATACTCGGCAGACTTTTGAGAACTGTCATAATTCGATTATCTCTGATGCACGTTTTTTTTTGACTTGTTTTTCTTTTCGTACGAAAGAATTTCTTTATTCTTATTGTCAGACGTAATTTGCCCGTTTCGAGGAACTTTAATGCATCCGACAGTGACGTTTTATTTATGCATAAGGATACTCAAGATAATTTTACTGTGTGATAATGGAGTAGGCACTTTTTATACGAGGTTATTAATAATTTAATAATTTTCTTTTTTAATCGACTGAACTTGAAGGTAATTTTTAAGAAAAATTACAAAACACTCTTGCGCCTCAGACGATTTCACCGTCCTTAACTCGTGGTAAAAGAAAACTGCAAGGACGCACGAGATTCTGTTTCGGTTCGCAGGACACGTGAACGTTTATCGAATAAAAGTCTGTGATAAAATTTTATTGAAATCGTGATATAGAAAATTATCGTGATCATCGGAGATTCGTGTTATCCGTTAGTAGCGTGTTGAACGAACTGGCTTTAAAACCTGAAATCTTATATACATTATATGTAGACGAAAAAAAAAAAATGTTGCGTAACTTCCGGTTTCCGGTAAAATCCATTTTAGATCGTTCCGATCGGACTTTCACACTCGATCCGGTATGCCGTCCAGTTTTATAGTCGAGAGTGCGATAACGTGAAAGTGGTCACTAAAGTTACAAATTTGTTACCGGACGATCATAATGATTAATTAAAATTTGATATTATTTCGAAACGCCAAATGTTTGAGAATGATTAATAGAAAAAATGAAAGTCAGTAATAATATAACCGTCGATTTTTTTTAATTATTCAAAATTTCTTCACGATATCGTAACATCGTTGCTTTTACTCGATTTGTCATTCTTTTTTTTAACATAAAATATTAATTCCCTATTCTCTTAAAGCCTCTTGACCCACTTCACAAATCGACGTAAACGTTTAAACGTTTACAAGAAAACATTTTATTTACACCTTTACGTCGTGGCAGGACTTACGAAGTGACAGGTTGACGCGAATCGATGCTCTTAAAGCGGAGAGACAAGAATAGTGAAAAACTTTTATTTGAGTTCCAAGTGCTCGACGTAATTGAAATTTTCGAATTTTCATTTCGGGTAGAAAAAAATGGTAAAAAAATAATTTACAAGTTACGTCAAAGCCACATCTAAGTCACTCGTTCGACAGGGTGAATGGTATCGCAATTTTCAGTTCATATCGAGAATTTACATGCAAGACGTAATTTCGGCTTAAGGCTTTAGGTATCGTTTATGAATAAATTTGAATACGAGAAAAGGGGGGTTCCCGGCATTAGTACGAGTAAAATCAACAGAGAGGTCAGCACAGGACATTGCTATACACTATTAGCATCCGGTTGATGCGTCTTTGATTGCATAACCTCATTACCTCAAGTACAGCCGAAATTTGAGGTTAGGTCTAGCCAGATATACCCGATACCCAGTATTCGAATATATCTATAAGGATCTTATCAAAGTTTTAAAATAATTGTTGGTTTCCTCTCTGCTCTAGATCCTATCAATTCCAAGTTGCTTCAATATTCATTAAATCTACGGTGCCATCTAGTGATACTGACTGATACTAATCGATCTAGGCTGTATCAAGAAAAAAAAATGTAGATTTCCGACCTCGCCGACTCGCCACGAACTTCTCAGATTTCGAATCTCGAATTATAAGTTTGCTGGGCGTGATAAGAGGCTCCCTTTAAAGCCGTCGCGAAACTTTCTGCTTGGAAGTGGGGCAATGTGCCAGGAACGTTTGGTAAATTATTCCCGAGACCCTGCGTCTGACACGAGCATTATGCTAACCGATGCCCGCTCGTATACCGACCTTTTCGTGAAAAGAAGTAGAAGGCGCGAGGCGGAAAGGTTAGGACGGATTTCAAGGTGATCCTGATTGGGCGAGAAGGTGGAGAACCTTTCTTCAATTTAAAAAGTAACTCGCAGTCTTTTTCACACCGACGGTATCAGTAAAAATCTCGCAGAAGATACCCCTCCGCATTTGCATTATACTTGTATACTTTAGGGAAAAAAAAAAAATGTTTTTCCCTAAATTCAGTAAAAGTCTGTAAAACAATTTTATCCATTATATCAAAGATAATGTCCAATAACAGATTTACCAGAAGCCGTAGAACCGACCAAGGCGCCCCTGGCGGTAGGTGTCTCAATTAAATTCTAGTACCTATATCAAACGGATGGTTTGTGCCAGGTCGGGCGTGAGACGAGAGCGGTCAACGGGGTTGCACGGTAGACAGCGTCTGCCATTTAATTGAATTTTCGCGACGGCACGAAACGAAAACAGTTTTCCAAGCCAGCGAGCGTCCAGGAGTAAGAGACGAGAGACTGAGTGGAGACTAAGAGAGAGAGAGAGAGAGAGAGAGAGAGAGAGAGAGAGAGAGAGAGAGGGTGAAAGACAAGAAAGAAAAACACTAAAAAGACGGTAATAGGGGTAGGAAAAGAAAAGCGTTGGATAGACAGAGAGATAGCGAAAGCGTCCGATGACAAAGGTATACCTAGTGTAATACGGTTTACGGTTTCTCCCGCCAGAGGGACATTCGCTATCTGTTATTTGGCGTTGCCCCTGGTTACATGGAAACACACGGTGCATTCATCGGAATATTTTATAACCTTAATACTGGAATATACAGGGTGGAGGAGTAAAGTGGATCAAACGTATTATAGGAACAACAATGGATGGATCAACATATCGATAAGTTATTAATGACGTTACGTTAACCAGCCAAACATTAATTAAATAGATCGATAAATATAATTGGTTTTACGTCATCGACTGTAACTACGTTTTGTGGTATTTATATAGTTCGTACGCTGTAAAGCTTTTTATTTGTTTACCGTCTGAGTACGCGGCAGTCAAGGAAAAATTGATAAATATCCAACGTTCTTCTTACTTCGGTACTGCGAACGGCGACGGCTTTGTACAAACGAGAATGAATTGGCGGCATTTCTCCAGCTGAAAATTGATGCCGCAATTTGCCATTTTGACCCGACCTTTCGAAGCGCATTCAGTGCGCGTTCGCGTTTGTCGTCCTTGATAAAAAATCGTTCGGGATTGCGTAGCAGCAGCGAGCGACGGCTTTGACAATTTTGTGCACGATTGGCACTGGAGAGATCAAGGTCGAATCGCGATTATTATGCAACCTTCATTATACGTAGCTCTATAGAAATTTGCAAAAAAAGACTCGCGGTAATTGTATGCTGTGGTTTTGTGCAACGTGCTCTGGGTGGCACTTAAATTTATTGGAAATGAAATTCGGCACGATGGACAACATGTAAATCAGTCTTGGCCTTTTTCTCTCGGATTTTTGTCAATTCATGTAGTAGTGATATGAGAGAGCATAGAAATGTGATAACCTTATCTTTTTGGTTGTTATTGAAGTAATATTAAAAAGAATTGTTTTCGACGTCAAACTGACAGACAGTGTAGAATTTGTAAAATTTATTGAAATTTTAAAAAGGGTTTACTTGTTTGTTTGATAAGTTTGCTACAGTGCATTGTCACTTATTGACATTTGCGTTATAAATAACGTTTTTTTTTCTTGTACATAAATTTTAAAAATACTGATTTTAAACAAATAATGCTGATTCCTATTAAAAATATTTGATCAAGGAAATCAAGACTGAACATTGACCTTACGCGAATTTCGTTTGCACGTACGTGCATAGATATGGCTGGCTGTTTTGAATTTTGCCAAAAAGTCATTTGCACGGTTTTTACTTTTCCAAAAAAACTTACAGCATAAGGCTAGCGCAGTTGCAGTGATGCAAAATGATAGACGCGTGATAGATTTGTATATATAAAAAAAATTGTATTCGTCCTGTATTTTTCGAAAAACGTATTTTATTTTCCTCTCCACAGTATCACTGCTGTCACCACACCAATAGCTATAGGTACAGCGGATATTGCTGCAACCCTAAAAAAAATGGTTACGTTAGAATGAGAATCGATATTTTCTACCATAAAGAAAATCAATTGAAATTTAATTTGATTCCAATGGAATTGCTGCTACCAAGGATAAATTTGTCTTTATATAACTGCAAATTGTGTAACAACAACTGCAAGATGTGCAAGTCAAAAAGTATTTGCTCACTTGAACCAAAATTCGCCCCTTTCGTTCCGCCTCTTCCTGGCAATCGCCGCGACGTCATCCTAGAAATAAAAAAGAAATTCCATTTGCATCTTCATCTTCATTGACAGTCCGTCGCCCGCGGCCGCAACGGTATCGCGCGATGCTCTGAATTGAATATCAGCTTTCAAATTACTGGATGTAGTTCCCCAATGAGCATCCTCGTCAGAATATTTCTGGCGTCGTCGGAATGGCCAACCTCTTCGAATTCCACAGTGGCATTTTTGCCAGCCACGTTCAGAATCTTCACCGGGCCGCCAGGATGCTGTCAATAAAAATTCACCTAATTAAATAGTTTTCACAACTATGCAATTCGCATTCTCCTTGCTGGTTTCGTTAAAGAATTAAAAAAAAAAAGGGTATGTACCCCGTTTGATATTTCTTGCAAAACTTTTTATCTCCTGGCAATTTATCGCGACCGAATCCTACGTGCCTGACGTTCGCCTTGTACACCTCGTCTATCACTGTTGCCCTTTCCGTACGGATTTCCAGAGGGGATCCACACGTGTCCCATTCGACTACCTTTCCTCCTCCCCGCCACCCCCTGGATCCACGCAAGTGACCCTTGACTCTTTTACTATCGAAGAAAACAGTCGACAGGCCCATGAATTATCGGAAGGATCGTCCGTCGCAGACTCGAAGCTTAGCTTTTCCCTGGAACGTGATTCCCTTGGATCTTTCTATCGTGACCCTTGACCTCCTTCTTCGAAATGCTTATCCTCTTATCTTCTTTCGCAATCGTATCACGCTGGCAATGAGAACCACTTTCCCGTGGATTCTCTAACGCTAACGCACGTTGCGCAACGCAATGGCATTCACGATAATAACCGCATGGCAACCCGTGGGAGACCTAAGAAAAATCCTAACCTAAAACACCGCGTCGCGCCTTGTAACTTACCTCGTCCACGTATTTCGTAACGTCGTAGACCTTGGAGTGAATAACGATCCAGCATGACTTCCGATTGTCATGGCTGTTCACCTCGCTCAGTCGGTAAATGTTTGGCGGCATCTCTCGACGGGGAACGAAACCATCGACCTGTCACCTCCAGCGGCCGTGAAGGCACTGAAAGCCTCAACGCTCGCCCAAGACTCCTCGCTCCGTCATCCCCACCTCTGCCATGTTGTGTCTTCGCCTCCGTCAGTTCCACTGACTGTGAGTTCGGTTTGCAGTCTGACAGTCCAACACGTGTCGGTGACTCTCAACTTTTCTTGCGTATCGCTTTTTTTTTTGTTTTCACATAAAACCACTGTAATCAATGCCGCTCTACCGTTTGACGCTGTTGCCTTGAAAAATTGTTTTCGATATTTTATGCAAATTTATGTCACTAACGGCGACGGAGGATACTACAGACGTTCGACGTTTGATCAAGAATTTTTTGTAGTCTCAGGACAAGCGTAAAAAATCCTCTTCAGAAATTCCTCTATACCAAAGATGCCGATGGCAGTGAATCTTAACCTAAAATATAAACTAAGTATATATATATACATACATATATATAAAATCAAAATTAGAAACCGACAACCAATTTCGTAAGTACATGTTGACAGTCGTTACTTTATCGACGGTAAAAAGTGTGTTAGAGCCACTTACGAGGGACTAGGTATAATATACGTGGAGAAATGAAATATAATAGTGATCAGTTTGCGCAATGGTTTTTCGACGTCAATCAATTTTATTAGTAATAAAAATTCTGATAATACGGTGCCCAGGACATTTATCAGACTTACAGACACAATAATAAATCCCAATAAAAATTCTCGTTCTTGCTATTTCAATTTGTCGTTGTCCAAGCCATTTACGACCATACATCTTTTTTGAAGTGCATAAATAATTTCAGACGTGACCTTGATAATACTTTGATAGAAATAAAATCTCGTATCTCCTTCCCACTGAGATTTATCACTGTTCAGTTAATTTTACATTTATTACCCGTACTCGTTTATCTACCTGTCACTTTGGCACTGTTAGTTCAGCGAAGCAGGAACGCGTTGATAAAGGAGAGAGAAAAAAAAAATTGTAGTTGGACCGCCGAATAAATCAGGTCGCCTTCGTGAGAATTATCAGTCGTTTATACACTGTGTTTCCTCTACTCTTGAATTTCTCGTTATGTATTTCTATTATCGCTACTGAAATTCCATTGCTACCCTGTACTACTAGTATTAGTACTGCTTAAAATACTATTGTCGCTACTACTCTTACCAGCGATACTAGCAACACTGACACTGCCTGCTACTGGCATTACCAGAGCACTGCTGCAACCGCCGCAAATGGCTTCCACCTCGCTCTCTGCCCTGGATAGGGATTCAACGTTGGGACCGCATACGAGCACAAGTTTTCTCCTTGAGGTAAATTCGCGAATATACCTGAAACGTAATGCTCGGTTAAGGCCGTTTGCGTTAGTATGGACAAGACGGGTAAAGGTCTGTACACAAGAGGACCCAGAGGAGCGGGCATCTTAATTCGTCGTAAGCGTCCGCCGACCCTGTTGGGAAGTTCCTTCCCACGAAAAGGAACTTGCATGGAGGAAAGTTTGTCCGGGCCGATGTTTTTCCGGAAAGGCATTACGCTCAGGATGCTAGAAGTAAAGAAGAATATATATATATATATATATGTGGTACGAAAAAGAAACGGGAAGAAAAGCTAGACTTTGGAACCGAACAAAGTTCGGTTTTTGTGATTCCGGAAGTTTTTTTTTTTTTTTCTTATCTTAAAGAAAAAAGTACGAGTCTACTTCTTGCATGCTTTGGAAAATATCCGTAAGAGTCTCGAGAGTTTTACGTATCGGGGAAAAAATGTGTGCAACGACGTACGCGGGTATAGGTGGATTCGCGTCTTTGGGGATTTTGTTAGTGATTCGAGAAGCTTTAAGAGAAATGAAAAATGTAAATGAGGAGTGAAGTTTGAGAGGAATAATAATAATGGCACGGTAAGTTCTTTCTGGGGTATTGTTTGAAAGATGTTGAGAAAAAAGAAAAGAAAGAAAAACATTTCTTTAATTAATTATCTATTATTCTTATCAGGTCACAGACTTCCATAAGTCTGTATTAATTTAACCTTTATTCACGTTATTTTCAAGAATCTTCCACGCACTTTGTCGAAGATAAAATTATCGAACTTTCTCTAAAGTCTAACTTCGGCATACGAAACTTTCGTCCCTTCAAGCGTATATATATATATAGGGAAACAATTGAACTTCATAGAAAGCAATTAGGTAGTATGATACAAAGTACTCGTACATTTCAGGCACAATAACTAACTGCTCTAGACACAATACCGAAGATGAATGTCTGGACCACCATACTGCGCCATGGGGTTTGAGGTTGCACATGAAAACATGTCCAAGTTGCACGACTGCAGCTGGTATCGCAACTGCATAGAGTCAGATACTTAATAATAATACACCCTTTGTGCCATACCGTGTGACAATGAGACTTATAGACTGCAAATGTTAACTTCGGATGAACAGTGTGCATTCATTATAATTAGTAAGCACGGAAGGTAATTGCTTTTCACAAGGATTCCTATTAAAATTCATGAAGCCATTGGTACTGCACGTTTTTAATTAATAAACCTTCGTCTGAGACGTCGAGAGGGAGAGGGACGTCAAAGAAGAAGAAAAGGATACTGAAGGTAGAGAGATGAAAAATTCGAGAAAGAAGTAATTCTGCGGGGGGGGGGGGTGAACAAGGAATTAGGAGAATAAATAGAAAAAAACAAATAGTGGAAAGGATAAAAATGTCGGTGGAAGAGAAGCGTGAAAAAAGAGAAAGAAAAGGAAAGGGGTGAAAAAGAACAGGGGGAAATTGGGCCCTGTCTTATTTATTTCAGTGAGGCCCTCTCTGCAAGGGAATTATGATCTTCTTTTATGTAGTCGAAATGCGGACTGGAGATTAATTTATTGGGGATAGGAGGACCAGAGTTTTTAAACTTGGGGTGAAGAAGTTTTGGAATGGAAAGGTATGCGAAATTAGGTTGGGGAATGAGAATGGACGCGGGACAGTTTTTTTATTTCTACGCGGTGTTCAAAATAAAAGTTGGTATAATTCAAGATGAAATTAACCAAAGGACGCTTTGACGGTTGGAACGTTGCCTGGTATAATTCCCATCGTTACCTTCCCGTATGCTCCAAGTACTCATTGACTATTGCAGGTTTCGCTGATTTTAAAGGAAATTTGTATTTAAAAAATTGTTGCAGCATATCTAAAAACAGTGTCGGTACTCGTGATAGTAATGCAGAAAAGAAAATATGAACGAAATAAAACGTATTTGTATCCAATATAATTAATACAAGATGCAAGGCAGCATCAGGACAAAGGGAATATTAAAATTTTTCTAAAAATCCAACTGAAAACCCGTCGAGCGTAACTGTTGAATATAAAAAATTCAATATGGCCGCGCAGCGAATTCACCTTCCCCTGTCTTACACTTCTCCACACCAAGCATATCCAGTAACGCGAATACATATTTTTTTCCCCCATATTTCAAAGATTCCCAGATATTTCCTTCTCGACGTTCCCGAAGCCTCAGTCGTAGTCAAATGTAAATCAGTCTTGTCAGACCGACGTCGTCTTTCCCGTCAACCCGAGCGCAAGAAGAAAAAAGCCTGCTGGGTCTGTCGGCAAAGAAAATCTAAGGTCGCGTCATGGAAATTCACAGCATCAGATTGACTCGAGAACGTGATAAATATATATGAAAAAATACTAAATACCCAACATACTGTCAAAATCGTTTGACGTAAGCAGAATCTACGACAAAGCCACTTAACGCACCGAGAAGGAAGCCATATTAGCTCAAGGGTTCTTCAACACTTTATTTCACTGCCTCACCCTGTCTATGTACGTTTACCTATTTTCTTGCCCCCCCCTCCCCTCCCAACCTTCTAACGACATATCGTCACGCGACCAATTCATGGCGCAATTCACCCCTACATTATTTTTCTCTATTGTATTCCACTAGCATCGCCCCAACCCTCTTCTACTTCAATGACCTCTACGTTACCTCTACACAGTTTATAGCCGTCCAACCACCAGCACTTTTTCTTCATTCCTCTTTGTTCCTTTCCGTTGGCCACCCTGCATTGCGCAACCGATTGCTTCGAATTAATCAAACGTTGCCATGCTTGTCGTTCGCATCACGAAGAGGACGCTCTCCAGACGCCATTGACGTCCCTTGTTGTTGTTGGATCGACTTAAGGGCGACGGTGTCGAGACGCCCGAGTATCCTCGTTGCAATAGCGTCCCTGTCTCTATGCCTATCCCCTCCACTCTACCATTCGGCTGGGCTTCCTCGTGTTCACGTGCTTCAGCTCGACGCGCCATCTACACAATGACGACGAAAACCCCGGTCGTCCCATCAAGCTAGCGCGGATGAAATTCGATCACGACGTTTACGTACGTAACGGAGTTTCTGATTATCCTTGTGACATTACAATAAGAGCATTGTCGTTCGTTTGATTGATTGATTGATTGTTCGACACGTGATGGAAGTGGCGCAGGATCTTTTAGAAAAATTATAAATCACTGTTTATGTGTACTCGCATGAACGACGTAACGTTTCCACAGTCACTTTTATTTTTACGCGTTACGACTGGCTCCTACCGATTGGCCCAATTAGCTGCAGAGACCTTGTGCGTCCCAGATCACGTTTAGCGAACGATCTGCACTCGAGTAATTAACTGCATTAGTCAGCTGTATGATCAAGGGAAGTCATTAGCTCCCTGTGAATTAAGCTTACGTCGTCGTAAACCCGGCGCCATTATACCTCCATGCATAGGATGCATTACCTGTGTTATTGACAAACTGAACAGTACGTAGGTGAGAGACACTCTGGATTTTTACAGGATGTACCGGGTGATTATTTATTGTGAATCGGTATGTAGATACGTTTGAAAAATAAGATTACTGCACTGGGTTTAATTTTTCGTTACTTCGAAACTGAACTTGGTAACGAGATATAATTATTTTTTTTTAATTTTCTTTCGTTACGGTAACTTACGAAGGACGCCGTTACGTCGCGCTTATAGTATTTTTTAAGTGAAATATTTTTTTAGTGGCAGTCATTTTTGGCAGTTTTGCTTTTTGACAAATTATGCGAAGTGGCTCCATTGTAATGTAGATGCATCTACATTACAAATTTCGTCTCGTGGAATTTTCCACAGGTCTTCTGACCCATGGCTTCCTTCCATGTTTTCCAGACGGCTGCCTCGTCGCAGTTTCCGACGCTCGACGTCGCTTCTGCTTGTCACTTAGGAACTCGACGATATTTCTTCGACTTGTTGAATTCTTGACCGACTCTACCTACTCGATTTTGGTAGCCGCGTATGCCTATGTTGTTATATGGTGATACATAAAAAAGAAAAATAGAATTTGCATGTACATTTTCAAAAATATTACAAGGACTTTTTTTTTTCAGGTAACACAGTCCACAGATTTTTTATATCGAAGAGCAAATTTACTGTATACCGCACTCTCCTTATAACAGAATATCAAAATTCAATGTTTCATCTATAAAGGCGGTTTCCATGATACAAAAAAAAAAAAAACATTTTCTTATTCATATAAAGACTCAAAGACGACAATCTCGTCAACGATATACCGCTCGTCTTTTCTTCAAAGATCGAAAAGTTAAACCCTTAGGGCAATAAAGCTTACATTTCCTGACATCAAGGTACAATTTATTCTTCTTTCCAAGAACCGTCAATCTCAGAAAATCACCAAACCAAAGAGAATTGCCAATTCTGGCAAATTAAACGGTTCGGGTTAGAAACGTTTGATTTTCCCTTTTGAGATCTTCGCGATACTCTCGTCCCCACAGTAGCTCGTTCGTGCGGATCAAACACGTCAAAATAAATCGAAAAAGCAAAAACCATTTAAAAAATTTCGTCACTCAAATTTTCGATTGAGTCCATACATTTTTTTTTTAATTTCACCTCGATCTCAAATTCTTATCTATTCACGGTCATATGCTTTCTACAATTTCTAATTCGAAATGTCTAGCAATTTTGAAAATGGATGACCCAAATTTCCAACCCGGCCCATATTGTGTCTATCGACGCTCGTTGGTTCGCACCAATGACACTTGAACCATCTCCTATATAGAAACTAGTATAGTTACAAGACTGTACCAAAAGCTATACTAATGCTTTGTACTTAACAGTACAGACGACCTCATACTGAATACTGTATGGCTGGCGATATATATCTATATATATCCAATGTTACATCGAATACTACATTACGTAATACGGAGTGCTGCAAGGTATACTATATACAGTACTATATTTTTAATTCCAACGTCTCACGTTAAATTCAGAGTTTACATGAAATTTTACATGGGATCTGTACCATGTCAAATTTTCTCCATACTTTAATTTTTTAAAATAATAATTCAAATTCTCTTTCATCATGAATTTTCTATAATGGACCAATTTTTTCTTTACCCCATTAGCCACTGTATTGGCTATGCTTTATTTTAATCTTTAGTATTTGAGTAATTCGAGTGCGAACATAATTAAATTCTGCTTTGAATATAATGGAGTAGAGTGAGTTTTAGTGTAACAAATATTTTATTATATTAAATATACTTTGAACCTCTGCTTTTCATATATATATATATATATATGTATATATGTTACGGACCAGGGTCACTGTGAAATTGGATCTATTGTCTAACTTCGTACGGAAACATGAAATTTCCGCATCCCATTGTAATTTGGTTTGGGACAAAATTTCGTGGCTACGCTTTCCACCGCAATACGAAGTTCCGCGGTCGAAAATAATAACACGGAGTCTATAGTATAATGTATTTTTCATAATACGTGCATGAAAAACGCCCTTTTTCGCGCATGAGAAACGAATGGAAAATCGAATTTTTCTCTG
>JARQSW010000094.1:687060-711213 GCA_030142375.1 Calameuta pallipes
ATATATATATATGTATGCTGAGAATCCTTTTGATCTTACGCCTCTTAGCGGATTAATTTGATTCATCCTTTCTAAAAGCTATATGTATAACGACGTTGAACTTCTCCATTTTATACAAGCAGATAAAAAGATATTACTGTATAAGGTTGGTGTAATACAGAGGATTTGATTTTTGATTATATTATCATAAAGGTATTCAAAATATAAGAAAAAGAAAAAAATGATAAAATTTTTTATCCGTCAAAACTTAATACAGAGTGTAATAATGACTTTATTGAAAGTTGACAAAATATTTTATAAATCAATAATAATTTTCTAGCCTTTGTCAGACATCCTGTCAATGTCTCTGATTATTTTATGATTTCGATTCCAATCAATAATTATAATAAAACTGATACGATAATACGAAAATCTAGAATTACGTAATTTCATAACGAGCCGTTATGAAAATCAAAATTCCTCTGAGTACGTCAAAGGTAGGATATTTGCTAATTAAATAGAATTACATCGAGTTACACAACAAAGTACAAAATCCCAGCGAAGTACCGCAAACAGATTAAAACATTGATACCGAAATAGCAATTTGAAAAAATTATTTTTTAAATCCGTAAAAAAAAAACTTTGATTAAAACAAAACGTGAAACAATAGCACGGATTCCAATGAAACGTATAAAAATATAATTTTATGATCATAAAAATTCTAACAGTCTAACGTCGAACAATTTTTTATTGGTTCGGCCACAGCGTTTACGTCACTAAAAATTGCTACAGTCGATTCTCGAAATTCTCTCGCTATCGGACATCAAGGAATTCGATATACGTCGAAGGAAAGACGATCGTTCACGTATAGTCATACATAACCCTGTGAGCATCGAATTCAGGAAAATGAGTCGAGAAGCATAGTATTTCGTGAATAAACGTGGCAATCTTCCAAGCGTTTTCAGGAAGGGACCCTCTCCTGTCTCGATTTATCTAAGAGTCCGTGGTATCTTCAGGGTTTCATTCCCCCGTCATGTGGATAGCCTCTGTCGTCGGCTGGTCAAAACGAGAGTTATAGCGTTTGGACTATGGCATTTCTTATGCCCGTAAGTGTTCGGAACGCCGAGCGATTTTACCCAAGCTGGAAGAGATGTTGGAACTGGAATTTTCTCCTATCTCCATTTATCTCAGGGAGCCTTGTCGCTTTCCGTCGTGTTACCTTAGGGGCTAATAGAGGTTGTAACCTATGGGGATGACGAGGGTGCGTACCCCTGTTGAATTTGAGCCACGAGGACGAAGAAAATGTACCCCTGTTTGCAAAAAGGTCGTTTGAGAGTAAAAATGTTAAATAAAAAAAAATTCGATTAAATCGATTGATCGATAAGGCACTGAAGGAATGGGAGTGAAATTAATTTTTGTAATTAATATTAATGACATTTAATTTTAATGAGTGAAATCTTGTTTCGTCGTTATAGGTTATTGATTAAACTTTGGACGAGTCGAATAATTAATTTTTAACGGTTTCCATGGCTACTTCGTTTCCGTATTTTTGGATTTTTCTATCTTTGACATTGCCTTTATTGTCGTGTGAAAATTCTTTGAATCACTCGTATATGAGTTCAGCTTTAGAATTTCAATAAGGACGCTTTTCTTGAAAACCAACGAACCATGGGTTTCGTAAGTGATTTTAATTGAAATTAGTTCTTCGTATTATTTAATTTCCTTGAATTCATTGTGTTTTAATTGCTTTTATCTTTTCTGTCTATTTGCCTTGTCTCGGCCTCTCACTTTTCACATCTTCCGTTTAATTGTCAGTTAATAATGCCGTGTTTCTCCTGTATTCCTCTAGTTATAATATCCAGAAGCTAATAGCAATCAAAGCCACTGTATTACGGCGTCGTAAAATATACTAAGATAATATAAGCTTCAATTTATAATAGCAAATAAAATATAAATTTCATCGTAAGGATCGAGAACACTGCTTGGGCAATATTTATTTAGTATAACAATTACAACGTATAAATGTATATATTTAATTTCATGGATACCTCCGACGCTAGAAATTCAATTTTCACTTCTAATAATTTCAAAGCCACTTTTTAATTATTCCTTATTAATTAAACTCAAATATTGATTAACTCCTAATGAATCGATGAATAAATTAATGGATCACTGTGCAAGGCGTCTCGACGCCCAGTTAATTAGACTTTTGTTGGACGAAGTCAATTTAATCGACCATGGTCGTATCACACAGATAGGATTGTATTCGCCATAAAGAGACTCGGGAAGTAGAGCTCTGTACCTGGTCTAGCCAAAACAAACCCCATAGGACCTCAGGGACGCATAATCCCCACCAGAAGCAGCCGTTCGGGTCTTTATGGTTGTTCCAAGCAAGCAACATAAAAACACAGCCTCAATTCCGCGACCGCGTCAGAGTTCCCAGTGTTCTCGGAAAGTCCCATAAATCAGGGTCGCGTAGCGTCGCGGCGCTTCCCATAAAACGACAGGCAAGCAAGCAGGGAGGCAGGGAGGACCAGTCGTCTTGTCACCGTCGGTTCAACGTAAAAACACGAGATGCATTCGGAGACCATTCCCGGCACTTTTCTAGCTTAGTAAAAGCGCCGTCGTCTACCGAGGAAGTTAGTGGCAGCACCGTCGTCCCCCCCACACGTCACCAGTCCCACACTAACGCCATTAACAAGGACCTTTTCCTTTTACCAAGCTATATACACTAAACCCTCTTTATATCCTTTTCCCACCCCCAGAACACTCCCCATTCTCTTTCAGCCTTACTTAAATTCTTCCGTAATACCTCACCCTTAATCAGCTCACGGCGTATGAATAATGTCTGGCAGACCCTGGTGACTTTTCTTTTCTCCTTCCTTACCCGTTAAACGGATCACGTCTAATTTAAATGGGAACCTCGTTCGCTAATAAAACTAATCCAACGAGAAAATCCAGAGATTTTAACCAGTCGTTAGGTTGAATTCAATGACGAAATTTCTATTTCTCCTTTTCTCGACACTTCTCAACGTCACTCCGACGCTCATCGTTTCCGTACTCTTCGCGTGCATATCTTTCGAGCACTCGTTACACGTTGCGGAGAACAGTTCACTTCTTTCTGGTTCGATTCGTTGTTCCGCCGTCCGACAGTTACACAGTCCTTCTCGAGCCAATCGGCTTTCTGGACACGTACACGGGATAAGATTTAAGGAGACCCAACCGTCTACGCTTTTCCGCTAGTTTCGTAGTTGGCGGCAGCACCGTCGAGCTTCACGAATTCGAACGGTCCGTAGTGGTACGTTGGTTTTGTGGTCCAATAAATATGTACGTACTCGCTGTGCTTCTACGGTGTGTATATAGCTTTATACGTACCTATCTATTTACATGTGCTACGTTCGAATTGCCGTTATAGCCTGTTTAACAGAGTGCATCGAAGTGCACAGAACGGTGCTCTGGTTAGTTCGAGATACGTTGGGAGGTTCCAAACGTTTTCTTGGTATATCGAAACTCCAGGCATGTTCGTTCGATTTGCCGTTTGAGCTCTCTTAGAGCAAGAAAAGCCGATTGGTTTTATTTTTTCAAGAGATGTCCTGGTTCATCTGGAATTTTTACAATTTTATGAGCTCCTACAGGGTAAATCTTTAAATTGACCCTACACGGTACCGGTGGGTCGTTTGAGGCACAACCCAGATTATTCCTGACTTTTCTCCCTAAAAAAACTTATTGGCAGTAGGGAGGCAAAGGGTACGAGAGGCGAATAAGTTCGGCAGTTTATCGGCAAACAATGGAAAGTGCAAATCAATTGTGTATCCCGAAAGATCCAGGAGTTACGTGGCGTTAGTTTGCGAGAGCGAGTACGTTTTATTTTTTTCAATTAATTTTATTATCCGACAAATATTGCATTGGTAGGATACAAATAATGAAACGTTGAAAATATCGCCGTAATAATTGTTTGTTGAAAAAGAAAAAGAAAACCCTTACGAGAGCCTTTCTTTATTTTTCCATAATTTGTGTTTATCTTTACCTCTCGTGGGATTTTTAAGCTTCAGGAACTTCAAGTGCTTTTTCTTGTATTGGCAATGGTAACGCTCAACCGGGACTTCCGTAAGTGAGTGATATGATATCTGGCGAATATATTTAGACTTTAAGTCACTCTTATCAAATTTATCTCTGATACTGTGATTGACGCTTTGTTTTCTTCTCTCTGGATATCTGTTGTTACACAGCGCCGTAGATGCATCAGGCTTAATATGTATGATATTGATTACAGACCACCCTGTAGCATCACTATAGCTATTGTTTACTTGCTCTCTATTGTTATCCATCTTCACGGAGCAAACCTATTTGGCCATTGATCAGTATGCATTTCCGGTAACGTTTACGTCTTGTATCTATTGTATAAGTACAGCAGTGAATAGATGATATATATATATATACTAGTTAAATACCCGTCAGCTGTATGTATACAGTTTGTGTCTTACACTTACGGCTATCTAGATGCGCTTGTCACTGGTCAGTGTATTTAACTGAAATTGAATTTCTGCAATTTACGTCATTGTAATTGTAATTGGGGTATGTGTTAATTGAAATTTTAACCTGTCATATTTCTTACGCAATTTTATTGTGTATATAATTATTCGGTTTTTTTAACTTTTGACGTGTCACGCAGATATTAAATACATTGTAATTTTTTACTGTCTCGATACTTTTATTAAAAAGATCGACGAACGTTTAGAAGCTGCTTTATTTCGGGTTTTTAATCAATGGCGAAGTTATGAGAAGTTTGAACTTTTCCGCGGAAGTTAAAAAAATAAAAGGGCCAACTTCCTTTAAGTTTAATGCATTCATCAATTTTTCAGTTCAATCTCGAGATTGCGCACACGTCCAAAACTCGTATAATCACTTAACTTTTGAGAAGTTGGAATATGACGTCATTTTTTTTTTTTTCGACATTTTAAATAGAGTGATACTCTTTAGTCGCGTCTTCAAGCCTTAATTAATACGTAACATTAAAAAATACTAAAGTCACTCTTAATATAATTACCTGTCAATCTTTAAAAGCAATTAACGGGTTTCCGTCAGAAGCGTGAATAATGAAAATTTTCAAGTAAAAAAAAAAAAAAAATGATCAAAGTAAAGTTTTTGACGAAGATAAAATAAAAAAATCGATAAATAAAAAAAATACGCCCAAGTTTAATCTCAATAAACGTACATTAAAGCACTGCTTCCGTGTTTCCAATAAATCCAATACCTTTATCAGCTTTTCGTTTTTCCCGCAACGAGAAAATCACTTTGTATCGAAAAGAGAAAAGTTTAACTTAAGAAAGGAAGAAAGTCCCCGGCTCTGTCAAACAGTTTTCCGTTCGAAGTCTAACGGTAACTCGAGGTAATCGAAGGCATTTATTATCCACAAGCCGGTTAAATTTGTTGCGGCGTAAAGTTCGATCTGTGCGCCAGAAAACTGAAACCAGGAGCGTAGCTATCTCAAGAGGGTACCGGAGAACTTTTCTCAGGGGGTGATTTCTCGGGACAATTAAAAAAAAAAAAAAATCAGCCTTAAATCTTTCATCCCCCCCTTCTTCCACCCTCTATCCACCTGTCTTCGCTATCTTTACTATTTGGACCTTCTCCTCTAACCTTATTGATCGTCCATTATACGTGTGTATGCGTAATTAACGAATGAACGAACGCAATTAATTTACACGGAGCTCTACTAATTAGTGTTATTCCCGCTAATTAACTGCCGCGATGCGATAGAAACAAGGACGGGACGCGCGGGTTCGTACTAATTAATATGTACTTTTTTATAATCTAGTCGTAATTAAAAATGCGTCTGCCGAGGTCTCATCTTTTTCGCTCTCTGTAGTATAACGACCGCAGTTGCAGTTTCTTCCCGTTCGCGTCGCTGGTGTCGCCCGGCGATGCATACGTTTCATGCACGGCATTCTAACCAAGAGCACCGGGAGTCCGCTAGGTCAAACCAGAGTCATTAGTTCTAGGTTAAACCCATTTAAGTCGGCAATTTCTAGCTGGGAACTTTAATTAAACGCCTGCTCGGGCTCGAACGCAAAATGTTTTCTTTGTAGCGACGAGCAAGACGGTTTTTTTTTTCTTTCTTCTTTTCCACGAGGCTCGCGCGATAATTTCAACCTAATCGAGAATAATCCTCCTATACTCGATCGATAGGGAGACTCGCCTTATTTTTATTATCCCATTCCCCGCGTAAAGCCTCGTATACATCAGATACTTTATTTAACTTAATGACCGATTCCCATTATATGGCGAAAGACGTGCATAAAATTCCCATTTATTCACCTTACTCGGATATGCTAGATCACGATAGGTTAGGTTAGACTCAATACGTTATACAGCGAAGATTACAGACTTTCTTAGTAACTACTTTTATTGGCTCTCATACATTTTGATATACTTGAAAATAATTTTTATTCCGTACAGGATATTAACTTGTCAGTCTTGACTTCTTCTATGGTCATATCGGAACTTCGATAGACACTCCGAATACTCTTCTTCTTTTTCGATCGTAAAACCTTACTGATACAGATATACAGATATACAACAAAAGCAAAAGCCGAATAAGTAGTGCAGAGCAAACATGTTTACTTGAACTTGTGATTTCCTGATTCCGACCTACCGTGTTCGAAAGGAGAGCTTAAAGTAAACACGCATCAAAATTACAGACACTGACGTTAATTAATATTATAAACTAATTACCAGGTATGAGTTTAAATAATGAATCTGTATATGCGATGCATAACCGAAGTTTAAATATTATTACGAAGTTCACTTTACCAAAGTCCAATTTATACTTTGTCCATAATAATGGCGGTCAGTATACGCGTCGCTAACCACCTCGAGATTAAAGACGCTTGTCGTATTCCGTTATGGCGATCGCAACAAGTTGATCCTCGATTTTCTGCACGGTAAGAGCTGAAGATAAATGTCCTTGGAAAGGACCAAAGTATATCAATGAACTTGGCCTGGAGGATTAAGCTTTCAGTGTAGCGAGTAACCGATGAGCTCGGATGGCTTCTTCGACTGGCGGAGACTCAGCGAAGCGTCACGAAACTGTGATAGTAGTTGACAAGTTGCACGATCAGATGGCGCCACTTGAAGTCAAGGTGAACTATGATTTGGGTTTGGGGTTTCGGCGTCTCTGTGTCGATGATCATTGAGAGTTGGGTTTGACCCTACCTGCCAGTCAAGGATAAAAGGTCATGGACGTCAGTTATCAGTGGTTGTCTCTGTAACTTTTGGATGTGGAGAAATCGATTCTATAAAATGGTTAATCGAAGGTCCTGTCGACGTAATACTTTTTTTTCCGACACATATGGGTCCAATGGTGTTTTGGTTTTTTTTTTTTGGACTTCTATCTTTTCTTTTGTTTGAGGGAACTTGCGAACCGGGCGAATTCGTGCCAATTTATCAGCATGGCGGATAGCCATAAGCCACGCGGAGGAAAACGTACCGCGTACATATAAAATGGCCGAAGTACGGTGGGTAGATAGGACCAGTCTAGGACCCACTAAATCAAACCACTGAAGAATGTCTTACGATAACCTTCGGACCTTTGCAAACCGTCCGTAGACCTGGTTTCCCCTGCATCTACGGATTTTCATCCCTCACACTCTCACGGTATAACGTACACTCGGTCTAACCCTCATTCCAAACACTCGCATGGTCTCACCCTAGTTTGCAAACTGTTTCCTTTTCGTCCGATGCCAACCACATAGCGTCGTGTACGATTTCAGCTTGTTGTATAAATTCTATTTTTGCAAAACCGACAGTTTCGATTTTCAGGGTTTGTGTGGTATTTCCAAAAAAAATGTTGAAAATTCAGCCTCGTACGAATTGCACGGTTAGGTTAGCTATGTGAAGTAAGGTTGAAATTTTTGAAAAAATTGTTGTTTCTTTCCAAACAGGACGTACCATTCTTGTCATCTTGTTTTGACGTTAAAAACAAAACCTACCTACCGGAAGTGCCAGCCGGTAGTCTCCCTCGGCCATTAAGGTAGTTAACGAGAACTCAGTGCTGTCTTCCAGTCTAGCTATGCCTCACGTCACGAGGGGCAAATATAATACGGTACTTTGTTCGCGAGTTAAATACGAGCCATAAAGGCGCGGATGAGCAGTTATACAAGGGAGAAGCGAGAGAAAAAAAAAAGGGGGGAAAAATAAAGAAGGCAGAGCTTCATTGCTAGCTCGAACCGAGCGGAAACGTAACTCGTGATAACGGTCAGTAAAAAAAATACGTTTCAAGCAGCAAGATGATTCGTTCTGGCGTCAATAACGTGGAGCAGCCTTTACGCGTTACGTGACGCTACGTTGCCGTTAGTTTCGGCTGACGTCGGAACGCCTTTCCCGCGACGACCAAAGAAATCGCTCGGGGAATCCCCGTTCGTCGGTCCCGCTTTTGGAAATACTCCGGCAAGGTAATAGGCCGTTGCCGAGGTTCTAAAGATCTGAGAGTACATTGGACAGTCTTTTGATTTTTTGTCTATTTTTTTTTTTTTTTTTTTTATAGATGGCGTCTACTAACCGTAAAAACGACGTAAGCACAGTAAGCGTATAGGATAACTGTAACGGGAAAATAGCGTGCAAACCCACGTCGCCTACTTGGAAATCTCCCTAACGATCGTCCCGGATTTCTTTTATTACTGGCGCGATGTTCGACGGGAGGCCACGAAAACGTAATGACTGGAAAAACGTATTTCTAACTCGATCTTTTTTCGTTCCTTTTATTCATACTATGAATGGCTACCACCTAGTCTCTTCTTTGTCCACGACTCTTAAGATTTTCTTACGTCGTCTAGATTGCCGCTATCGTCTACCTATAGACGATTCTGGGTTGGAAAATATTTTTCCACCTGTCAGTCAATATTTTCATCAATTCATATGAGAGATATGGGAAAGCTTTACTGATTTAATCAATTACATTCCCGAGAGAAAGTCGGTCATTGCTTTCTTACATTACTCATATATGTATATTACCAATATCGATTCTTCTCAATAACATTGCAATCTTCATTAGTTACCTATTGTGACCTTTATAAGAAAATTTTTCATTTGCTCGTCACATGGGAAATATTTAATCTAATTGATTTTATATGTATTTTCCTTATTTTTAACTATTTTATTGCACACGATATTTCGAACCCAACGCATACACCGAATCGTGTTCGCTCTATCATTTCCTTGTAAAATTAGGATTTGACGAAAACTTTGAAAGCCAAAAATATTCTCTACGGAGGCTATCGCTCCACGGTGAGAATAACGTGACGTCGATTTACTGGAATATCTTTTCTCGTTTTAAGAGAACTTTCCCAAAACTTGGATAAACCGATCGCGGTACGGGATTCGAGTCCTGAAAAGACAAGGAAGGAAGACGTTACCGGTAGCGATGACGAAGAAGGTTGGAGAGGGATGGTGGCTTTTAAAGGAAAGCGGTCCTTGGAAGGACCAGGATCTGCTTTCTTGTAATATCTTCGGTAGTAGTAGTAGTGCCGCCATGTTCGGGAAGTTAAGGAAGTCAGACGGAAAATTGCCGGAGGAACTCGGAAATATGCGAAAGAGCCTTCCGGCACTAAAGTTATATTGCTGCTGGTGAAACTAGCGAAGTATGTCCCATCACGCTCTGGGAATATCTTCTTTGCTTTCCACTATCTTCTTTTTTTTTTAATGGCCCTTTGCTTTTCATTGTATTTCATGTTGTGTGACGTAACTCGACATTTCCTGACCAAGCGTAACTCTTGTTTGAAAATTGGATTATTGAGTGTTTGGGAACTATTTTTATCTTTTGTTTATACAATAAAGTTCCTGATTCCTGACAATGTCCCATTTCCTGACCGGTTTACCTTTACTGGCAGATCTTTTCCTACGAGATGTTAGTCTTTGCACCCTTAGCATTCTTACGGTTTCCGACCCTAGCGCAATTTCCCGGAACTATCGTAGGTGCTTACCAGCGTTATCTGGTGGAATAAGCACCTGTAATAGTAGCTAGGGGGCGTGGAACGACAATTCTAGTAATTAAATCCTGAAATTGCATTTTCGCGGAGAGCATTTTTTTAATTCCGGAAAATTTCACCAGATGGCGCTGTCAAGCACCCCTTTAGTTCCAAGATAATTCCGTTAGGGGGTGTGGAACGGCAAACTGGCCCCTAAAATTGTATTTTCTGGAAAATACCGCCAGATAGTGCTGCTAAGCAACCTTGTAGTTCAAAAAAATTCGGTTAGGGGGTATGGAACGACAAATCAGCCCCTAGAATTGGATTTTCATGGGGAGCATCTTTTTTAGTTCCGGGAAATGCCGCCAGATGGCGATGTCGAGCAACCTTGTAGTTAAAAAAAATTCCGTTAGGGGGCATGGAACGACAAACCAGCCCCTAAAATTGGGTTTTCGTGAAGAGCATCTTTTTTTAGTTCCGGGAAATTCCACCACGAGATATGTATTTTCATGAGGAGCATTTTTATTATTTCAGGGAAATTCCATCTGATGACTCCCTTAAACCGCAAAATCTAAGGCGAGGAACGTGTAGAATTCAAAGTGGATATCTAGACTTCCAACTTCTAATAAAAAAAGTAACATTACATTACCTTTCAGCCACCGTCTACGAATTTGCGTTTGACTGTACGCTTATCTCAAAACAATCGAGAATCGCATGTGCGGCGTAAAGCTTAAGTGTTGGAAAGCTGTCAAAAAGTTTATAAAATTTCGAACGCAAATATCTCCCTTATTGAGTATGCTATCAGTATGAACTTTTTTTCATTCCTCTTCTCTTGTCTTGCTCTATGGAATTTTACATTTAACTTTTTCCAATATCATTTGAAATAACAAAGATGATTTTTTTCTATTTGCGAACGAAACTTGAACGAAAAATAATAATATGGGCAATGGACGCGCAATCAAAATATATTCAGTGATCAACACGTTAGATTTTCGAAATTATGCACCATCTCATCGCACACCGCAAATGTGCATCTTAGCTGATATATTCTGTATACAGGGTTATTCACGGTAAACCCACCAGCTGAAATTAAGCCTGAATGGGTGATTTCATGAAACAGAGCAGGGTGGCATCATTAAAAAAAATTAACAAAATTATTCAACCGCGTCCAACTTCAGCTAGTGAATTTGCCGTGAATATATATACATATATATACGATTTTATAGATTACGTAACAGATGTTAATAAATATTAATGACTATCATTCCTTAAATGCGATACAATTTTTTTCTCATAAATAAGAATAATCAAAACAATAATGATTACAAAAGTTTGTATTACTCATTAATAAAGTTCATCATTCTCAACTATTATGATCAATACTCAAAAATTCAAAATCAATTAATTATCTATAACAATCCTCAAATAATACTTCAACAATATCCAAATCATTAATTACTTTAACAGTCACGGTCAAGCTAGCCTGTCGATGCATAATTATTCACCCAACCGTTAATATTGATAAACGTTAAATTAAATGATAACGCGAATATAACAGCTTTATCAATAAACTCCGTATATACGTCACGTACAATAAATTTTTATCTGACATACCCAACCCTATTTCCTCCCCTTTTATATAATTTTGGCAGTAAAATTTGTCTCATTTAAAAAAAATTTTGACGTTGCCAATCTTCTTGCGCCAAAGTTTACCCCAAGTTTTTCCCCATTGATTTCCTTCGGCTTGCCTCGATATTATTTTTGACAAAAAGTATTGGCAATAAAAAATTGCACTACGGATATCATAATCAAATATTTGCCTTATCTCCTCCACGTTTCCTTCATACTTCGTATATCAACCCAGTGTACATAGAATAATCATATCTGTTTTTTTTTTCAAAGTACCAACCTTACCACATCACTCGCTCAGTCAGCAAGCAGGTTTATATCACGTGACGAACCAACCCCTATCTGTTACATTATCAAGAAAGATAGTACTCTTCGTTTATGATGATTGTCAACCCTTATATCAAGCAAACTAATAATTCAACAAGGGAGGCGTGCCGAACGTGGATCACAGGATAAACTGTAATCCGCTCTATATAGCATCACATATGATTGGTCCGCAATAATTTGTCTTCTCGCTGTCATCCGAACTTGACGCTTTTGTTTGCCCACCCTATATATTACAAGTCGGATATATATACACACACACATACATACACACTCACGAATTCCTGCGAAGCCTCAACTTGTGTCACACATTAGTATGCTAATATACATATATATTATACCTCTCGACACACTTTTTTCACATAACTACGCTATTTTGAATTTTAATCTTAATAGATACATAGTATATATATAATACCCCTCAATCCACATGATACTTAATCCGTGTATCATTAGCAAGATTAATGCAAAAAACTGAACACGTTAAAGAACCGTGAAGAAAATGGTTCAGTGGAAAAAAAAGGGTTATAAGGTTTTTTTTAATAAAAAGTTATAAAAACTTGATTATGTTAATCCTTGTGTTTAATTACACCGAAGATACGAATTATGTACTGAATTCATTGGTATCTTTATTATGTATCGTAGAATTGACCGTGAGAAAAAAAATAGAATTTTATTGTGTAAGATTTTTTGGAATTTTTGTTTCTTGAAATTTTACTTTATTTTTGGATAGCCAATTTTTAATGTCATTATGATATTTTATATTTGCATTAGGCAATCTTTACTTTTATTTTCTGATTTTTTTTTTTTGTTCAATCCCAAAACGATCTTTTCTGATATACAGCGTGATCTAATTATCATAATGCATACTCCGGTTATACGTATCGCTGCTCTCTAGATACTCGTTAACCTTTAAATATTTAAATATCATGGATATTCGCTCTCTATAGGCAATTTTAATCTCGAGATGAACTTTCCTTCGTCCCACAGTGAACTTGGTCAATCGGATCGAATTTATTTAATTTAATTTATTTTAATCGACAGCGACACCTTTACGTCTCTCAATCACATAACACTTGTTATTGACAGTATTACCAACTGTGGAAATCAAGTTATGTCACGAGATGAAATTCTTATCAATTATTTTTTTCTTCTAATAAAAGACTTACTTTAAAATTAGAAAAGGTGATAATAGGAAAATTTGATGTTGCCAATTTTTTTGATTATAAATAGTTTTCCGTTGATTCACTACATATTGACTACGGGATATCCGGTGGCTGTTTTCAAAAAATTATAATATCGGTAAAACAAAAAAATTCCATAGAGTAATACCTAAATGCAGTTGTAATATGGATACTCAAAAACTTTAGAGTCACTTAAGTTTTCTAGTTTCAGTTCTTCTTCGACAGCCATAACTATCTGTACGCCCGGTATACTATCGGCAGATATAAGACCGTAAAGAAAAATCTTATTAAAGAACTTTTACGAAAGTCATTCGGATTTACAAGTCATTCTGGCGTGTATTATCACATTTCAATAATTCATAACTCCTTTTACACGGGGTATATCGTGAAATCGATGCTCACTTTTATTTACGTTACAGTTTTAACGCGCCTGTACACCCGTTACACATTATACATGTGTAACACCCAATTTTCTATTTCATATAAATTTCCCATTAACCACCAGCTGTTTTTTTTTATTATTGATTCCATTAAGGAATTTGGGTTGAATAAAAAATATAATTTACATATTTAGGCAACCTAAACAAAATAAAAAATGTATCTCGCACAAAATAGTTACAATTTACATAACAAAAATAAAAATTTGATCAAACAAGAATGTTGAGTACAAATTTTTTTTTTCGAAATACAAATCATATCCGCTATTATCGATAATTCTTTTGTAATCCAAGTACGTAAATACTCACATTACTTGGACCCAGTACATTAATAAAAGTAAAGTTTCCGTAAAAAAAAAAAAAAAAAAAAAAAAAAATATCGAAAAGATTATAACGTAACGGTTTCGTGTGTAAGATTTCCATTATTTACGATTCTCGTAAAATCTGCGAGCACAAAGGAATCTTATTAATTTAATGACCAGAAATCATCGTAAATGACAAGAAAGTGCTTCGCACGTGCTGTTAGTCCTGAAATATTCTATTAGCCATTACGGCATAACCTAAGAACACGTAGGGAGCTTTTAGATTTAGGGAACGAAACATAACCTCAAAGGGACGTTTTTAATGCGTGCCATCCGCAAATCTAGGGATGAAAGGGAAACGGCCACTTTGCGGCGAATGGTTCGCCCGTTCTTTTGTACGGACAACGGCCTGTCGGTTCTCCTCTGTCCCTAACCTAACCGTATGGGACGCCTGTTAATGGAAACCGCGTATACTTCGTTTTATGCTGGTTAGGTTAGGTTAGTCCACGTTTGGGCGTGAATTTCAAATACCTCGACGAAGTTATTCGATTTATGATATTTGCTGGATTAAACTTGGCTTTGAGAGGGGACGATGCCAGATGCCCAAATTTAATATTGCGTGCTACGGGCTTAAATTCCTTGGAGTGTTTTTTTTTAATACGGTACCATTTTTTTTCCGCAGCAGAGTGACTCGATTGTATAAGAATTATTCAATCGGGTTGAAAGAAAAAAAATTTCGTATGAACTTTTTTTTTCTTACGTCGTAATTTTTAATATTTTTTTGACGTTCGAAAATGTAATTTTTTTTGGACTATTTTGACGTTTAGATTCTTATTGGTGTCATTAAGAAACTAATAAGGAAATTCATCGGACAAATCCTGCTGGTTTATTACGTAATGGCATTAACGGGTTAATTTTCAAAAGTTTTTCACAAGCTTTTATTCCCACTGCTTGTTTCATTATGCACGTTAAATTTCGTACTTCAAACTTCTCAACTCTCGCGAAGAACTCGTTTCTACGTATCTAATTATTAATGAATTTTTTGAAAATCTTTTATAAACTGATTGTCTTGTTTTATTTACGACGGTATCCATGACGTCATTAAGCGTTTGAAATATTTACACTCATCTCCATGGTGATATTTATTTTTTCACCATTTACACCCTATTTCGAATTGTAGATGGAAAAATTATGAAAAATTACAAAAATTCTTTTTGTATATAAAATTTACACATATACAATATATATAATTCTCTAATAATAATAAATTTACATGTTAAGTGATACCTGACCGAAAAAAAAATTCCATAAATTACAATTTCCCAATAAAACAGAAAAAAGAAAGTTAAATTCGTTAAATGCTTGTAAAGTTAATCCGAAATTGATATCAAATATTAATTAATGCCCGTGGCATCCAAACACCGTGAATCTTTTGATGCTTTCGATCAAAGCATATAAACATTCAATATCAAACATCACGGTTGACGAGACCCGCTAAAATATTTGGAAATACGAATGTAAAACGAATAAATGCCTATTTACAATATCTCGTTGATCGATTCACTTCGATTAATTGCTACAGCCACCCTCACCGATACGGTTATTATTATAACTGACATTTTCGCTTTAGCTAATCCAATTCTCTCGATTAATTAACGGTAATGCACAGGCAAGTGGTACAAAATTTAGAGCGCCTTATCGCTACGTCCAGTTATCCTGGCCTCGTGTTACATAGCGAATCGATCTGCATTGTTCCAAACGTTGTATTATCAGAACTCCCCCTTTTGTTCCAGATTGGCTCTCTGAAGAATTACTATCTATTCTCGCACAAGCACATCCACAAGAGATCTCTGTCTACCAGTGACCACCACCATACACTGCTCGAAAATGAGACCCAGGTAAGTGATAACAATAATTAGCGACGATAATAAATTTTAAAAATAATTTCCACTGTTTTTCGAATTTTCAATTTCAATTTTCCTATGTAACTTAAATATACACAACCATCAGGTAAGTCGATCAATGAATTTTGACGTTTCTAATATCATTATTGGCGTATGGGTATCGGGTTTAGTACGTTATTGCACATATATTATGTGTGCTACGAAATAATAATTTTTTTTGCAAAATAAAAAATTTCTTATCTCCAAAAACAACTGAGATGTCAAACGGGACTGGATATCCCTAAAAAGATATGTGTGGGAGTTGAAACGCAGCTATTAACGACCAGTAAAACATTATCGAACGACTTGACGTAAAAACGCTTTGTTGTGTAAACACCTTAATTGGCCGATTCGGCGAACCGCTTAAATCTCAGCGAAACGAGGGTTTTTCATACGAAGCAGTAAAATAAACGGGTGATTTACATAAGCGCGCCAAGTTCCCCAGGTAATACGAGCGACGTTAATCGGTACTGTATAGCCGACGGCTCTCGAATTCGTTCTTCGTAATTGAACTGAGCTTTAATTAACTTGTCACTATTCGTTAACTTCTGCCGTTGACATTTTCATGATGCGACGCCATAGCGCCGGTCTACTTGATAGGCATTTAATCAGGAATAGTAATATCAGAATAGTACAATCGAAAGGACCCCAGGTAGTTTCGTGAAATTGCAATTTTTATACTACCCGGTACAATTCCTTTCTTTTGGAGACATTTCGGGACAGTTTTGAAAAAAAAAAAAAAAAAAATATTCCAGAGGATACGAGGATCGATGATGTTTCAGGTACATTGGTTTCAACAGCAACACGAAAGAAAACGCAAGAAAAGGGATCTGAATGGACCCTCCTTTTCGTTTAGCGATTACCCAGGTTTCTTCGACGAGTTTAGCCCTCGGCAGAGGCAAGCATTTCATCAGCAGAGAAATAGGGGTGTGCCGCTTCAAAATCTCTTCACCGATCCCCTCTTCAAAGAGCAGTGGTACCTGGTGAGTAATTGAGGAACTAATAATATAAAATATAATACCGAGTGGCTCCATGCATCGGCATCGCCTTCCAATTGAGTTGCTGGTGTAGCCCGCGCTGATAAGCTACTCCAGCGGACGGAAAAAGTTCGCTACTTTACAATCTATATATATCTATATTGTGTCGAGAGTGGTTTCAAAGTAATGTATGGTGATCGATATCCAAGAAATATTATCTATATTCGAGAAGCATCTTTGGTAAGGGTACAGTGGTACGGTCCCTTGTGAGTGGCGGGAAAAGTAGGAAAATATGAAGTTTGGAAACCGAGAAACTGTCAAGTTGCGAAGAATTCTCTGCGGCCCTGAGAAATCGTATATAAAATGGGTTGGATAGAGTGACGTGAGAACCAACTGTTTTCTGACTTTAGTCCTCATTGTGTTCTCCATCTCGTGACGTAGTAGACGTGGTACGTATCATGCACGACCCCTTTGTTGTAGAAAGTACTCGAATATCTTCCGTTAGGATATACTTTTCGCTTTTACGATAGAGAGAGAGTAGTCGAGTGCGTGGAGTTTTAAAAGACAATGGTTAGCATTGTGTAACTATACAATGTGCCGAGTTAGTACGTACCTGGGACTGGAGAATGAAATCGCTCGAATGGGAAAGACCAAGAACCCACTAAACAGAATATATATATGTATATTTATATAGGAAGAGAGAGAGAGGGAGAGAAATTTTATTAGATTCTTTCTTACAGAATGGCGGAGCGAAGGATGGATTCGACATGAACCTGGGTCCTGCCTGGCAAAAGGGTTACACGGGAAAAGGCGTAGTTGTATCCATCCTCGATGATGGAATCCAGACTAATCATCCAGATTTGGCGTTAAATTATGATCACGAAGCAAGCACTGATATCAATGATAACGATGACGATCCTATGCCGCGTGATAATGGCGACAATAAGCACGGGACCAGGTGCGCTGGCGAAGTGGCTGCTGTTGCTTTCAATCAGTACTGCGGCGTGGGGGTCGCATATAATTCGAGTATCGGAGGTGAGACTGAAACTGGATCGGTCGAAGATAAATGAGAGAGGAGGGTCTGGTGGTAGGCCACTGTTGAATTATTTACTTGTTTTCAAATCGTTGAAGATGATTCCTTTATTCATAGGAGTACGGATGCTGGATGGACCGGTCAATGATGCGGTAGAGGCTCGGGCACTTGGACTGAATCCTGATCATATAGATATTTATAGTGCCTCCTGGGGACCCGAGGACGACGGGAAGACAGTCGATGGTCCTGGACCTTTAGCTAGACGAGCTTTTATTTATGGTGTCACAAGTGTGAGTTTACGTGTGATAAATAATATGGGATTGTGAAAAATTGTAGGGGTTGTCTCATCGAAATGTCTTAATATGATTTTTTTGGATGTCCAGGGTCGAAAGGGTAAGGGGTCCATCTTCGTCTGGGCTTCAGGAAACGGAGGTAGACATACGGATTCTTGCAACTGTGATGGATACACGAACAGCATCTTCACCCTCTCCATCTCCAGCGCTACTCAGGGTGGCTATAAGCCCTGGTACTTGGAAGAATGTAGCTCTACCTTAGCGTCAACTTATTCCTCGGGGACCCCAGGAAACGACAAGAGCGTCGCGACGGTCGATATGGATGCGAAGCTTCGACCAGATCGTATTTGCACTGTAGAGCATACGGGAACATCGGCATCTGCACCGTTGGCTGCTGGGATCGCTGCTCTGGCGCTGGAAGCCAATCCTAGTCTTACCTGGAGAGACATGCAGTATCTAGTTGTTCTTACCAGTAGATCATCCCCATTGGAAAAGGAACCTGGTTGGATTCTGAATGGAGTTAAGAGAAAAATTTCTCATAAGTTTGGATATGGTTTGATGGATGCTGGAGCCATGGTCAGTTTAGCGGAGCAATGGACCAACGTGCCTCCTCAGCATATTTGTAAGTCACAGGAAATCAACGAAGAAAGATCAATTGATCCAACCTATGGATACACGCTGAGTGTTTATATGGATGTTAGTGGCTGTGCTGGAACTCTAAACGAGGTTCGATTTCTAGAACATGTTCAATGCAAGGTCAGTTTTTTGATAAGAAGATACTTTGTTTTTTGTTTTATCTGAGCTATCTAATGTAACATGATATATATTTTTAGGTCTCACTGAGATTCTTCCCAAGAGGTAATTTGAGGTTATTGCTGACCTCTCCCATGGGTACAACCTCGACTTTACTCTTTGAAAGACCCAGAGACGTTCTAAGCTCAAACTTTGACGATTGGCCCTTCCTCAGCGTTCATTTCTGGGGCGAGAAGGCTGACGGCAGATGGACCCTTCAGGTTATAAATGCCGGAAATCGCCACGTTAACTCACCAGGCAAGTTTATCGAGAGTTTTCAATTGGTCGATAAGTCCCTCCTTCCCCTGTCTCTTCTTTAATCCAACTTGTCTTAATCTACCCGTTCGTTCTTCGTCGCTCCTTCACTGAACTTCCCTTCTTCTCTCTCGTTCACCCTGGTCTCTCCTTGCCGCATAACAGGCAGAGACTGGGGATACCAACCCAGTATCTCTCAAGTATACTTAATCCCTGTCGTTTCGCAGACTCAGCCTTTAGAGTTTATTTCCGTGGACTTGTTTCAGGAATCTTGAAGAAGTGGCAGTTGATATTCTACGGAACGGCGACCAACCCCATCAGGATCCGCACTCAGCAATTTAGCCCGGTACAGCCGCATGCATTCTCAGCCCCGATCTCTCAGATCCCTTTTAGCTCCGAGGGCATCATCGAGCCCGAGTTCTCTGGCCCTTCTCCCTTTCAGAGCTACCAAGGACCCTTTGCCGGAGCTGCGTCGAACGTTCAAGCCTCCGTCGCGACGCTCGATGGCTCCTCAGCACCGTTAATGACCAATCAGCTGCCAGAAGACACAGCCAATGTTCTAACAGGATCTTTGGATCCCGCTAAAAGGATTCTACACGACTGCGACCCCCAATGCGATCTTCAGGGATGCTACGGAAAAGGTCCAACCCAGTGCATTGCTTGTAAGGCTTATAGACTCGACAAGTAAGTCAATCCTTTACCTGTTATCAGAATCATCTATCTGACCTTTCTCATTTTACGACCTACAACTATATATTCGTTCTACCCTTGAACTGTAGTATGTGCGTAAGTCGCTGTCCGCCAAGAAGTTTTCCTAACCAGGGTGGCGTATGTTGGCCTTGTCATGAATCTTGCGAGACCTGTGCTGGGGCAGGTCAGGATTCTTGCCTGTCGTGTGCTCCAGCTCATTTAAGAGTGACCGATCTGGCTGTGTGTCTTCAGCAATGTCTTGAAGGCTATTACGAGAGTACGTTGACATACGAATACTATTTTTTTACCCATCATAAAAGCATATATCGTTAATTAGATTTTTTTTAAAACAGAGGTATCCGTACACTGACGCATTTTAAATTCATAGCTAACTTTAATAATCCAATCCAGATATAGAGAACAATACCTGCGTACCGTGCGAGGCCAACTGCGCCAGCTGTCAGGATCGACCGGATCACTGTACGAGTTGCGAGCATCACCTGGTGATGCACGAGAATAAGTGCTACGCAGCATGTCCTTTATACACGTACGAGACACAGGACTATAACTGCGCCCCATGTCATTCAACATGTGAGACTTGTAATGGCACCAACGACAACCAGTGCATCAGCTGTAGACCAGGATTATTCTCGTTGGATGGTAACTATCAGAATAGGTTTACGAGCCCGCAGACGAGTAACAGATGCCAGGGAAGCAGGAGCAGTCGATTAAATGAGTCCTCGGCCAATGAAAACTCAGCTGCTAGTACTTGTCTAATGACACATAACAAATGGCTTGGACACTACCGACTGGATATATCCTGGCGATGCTCCAACCAGGATAAACTTTGATCATGAAATCCTTTTAGGAAGCTGTCGCAGTTCCTGCCCTGCAGGATACAGCGCGGATAAAAAGCGTCGCGAGTGCGTACCCTGTCCTCCAGGATGCGCCACTTGCGCCACATCCAGCTGCACGAGTTGCATCGAGGGATGGAGCTTGAATAAGAAGGGCTTATGCGCTCCAGAGACTCGCGCGCGATGTGACAGCTCGGAATATTTCGAGGACGGGCACTGCAGACCCTGTCACTCCACTTGTGAGACCTGCGCCGGTCCTACGGAAGAATTTTGCATATCCTGTCAGAGTCCGTTGCTTCTTCAAGGCCGTAAATGCGTCGCTCAATGCGGCGACGGGTTCTACTCCGTGGTTCGATCCTCGAGACCCATTTGCGCCCCTTGTCTTCACACCTGCAAGAGCTGCGTATCCAGGTTAAATTGCACTACGTGTCAGGAGGGCTTGCAATTGCAGAGTGGCGAGTGCAGGTCTTCGTGCGCGCAAGGGTAGGTTGATTAACTAGAGCTGTACGCCTCTCAAGATTCTAATCGGATCTCAGTCGTTCGCATGCGTCTAATGGAAAATTGAAAAATAAATGTTTCTTTTTCTTTCAAGATATTACAGCGATAGAGGTCAATGCGCCAAGTGTTACCTGTCGTGTAAAACGTGTTCAGGACCTCGAAGAGATCAATGCGTGACGTGTCCAAAGGGATGGCAATTGGCAGCTGGTGAATGTCATCCTGAGTGTCCCGAAGGTTTCTTTAATTCCACGTTTGGATGTCAGAAGTGCCATCATTATTGCAGAACGTGCAAGGGTTCGTTTTCATCTGTGTCAGATGTCATTTTGTGGCGGTTCTCATGTAAGATGAGAACCCGTCTTAAGGACTGTTCTCGGTGGTACTCACGTAATCTATATGTCTTGTAATCCAGGCGAGGGTCCTCTCGAGTGCACATCCTGTCCGGCTCATTCTATGCTTGAAGGAGGCTTGTGCATGGAATGCCTAGGAGCCCAATATTACGATCCTTTGACCCAGCTCTGCAAAGACTGCCATGCAGACTGCCGCAGGTGTTCAGGTCCGGGTAAATTCAGTTGCACCGCCTGTACGCTACCCCTGCATCTAGACAAGCTGAACAATCAATGCGTTCCTTGTTGCACGGGAGCTGAAAAGAGCTCCGAGTCAGAGGAGTGCTGCCTTTGTGATCCTGAAACCGGTACGGGTTTCATAATATCAAATTTCTCTTGACTGGCACGACATATTACACAGCCCCGTTATAGAGTCTTGACGTTATTGACGTGATACACAGGTGGCTGTAGGAACAGCTCACCGGCTGGTAAGAGACGAGTACCTGGAACTGAATTTTCACCGGAGGAGATGATCCCTGAGGTGACGCAGATCTTCGCCAGGAGGGAGGACTCGGCCTACGTAGCCGTGACCACGGCGACGGCTCTTGCTGTGGCAATTTGTTTTGCATCCATCGCACTTTTCGCTACGATATTCATCGCTCTTCAGGTTTGCTGTACATTTTTTAAATCCTGACCCAGAAAATTTGCCCGTAGTCCAATCCTTTACATGCTAGTGACCTGCTACGCTTTTGCTTCCAGGCTATGTCCAGGCGAAAGGAAGCGACGATGGGTTACAAGCAACTGGCCCTCAGGGTGGAACCCGTGGATGAGTTCGAAGCAGACGACACTACCCAACTGATGACCTAGGCGCATTGCTCCCAGTGCACTCACTCATGGGAGGTCTTCGACAAGAAGTCCTTCGAAAAGTCTTGAACAAACCAGGAATGCAACTCGTCACAGGAATATCAGATCCAGAAGCAGCGTCGAAGGGTGGTTCCCTTGCTAAGGGATTGAAAAATTGGATAAGGAAGAAAGTCTCTTCCAACCGGTGGTTTTGAAAAAGTTGCGTATTACGAACTCGCGAGAGGACATTGAATCCATATATTCGCGTGTGGTTACGTCTGTATGTACAGAAGGTGCCGTTGCGTAATGTATATGTACGTGCGTGCGTGAGTGCGTGAATGCGTGTGCGCGTGAGTGCAAAAGTGATGTCGTCCAAGGTACCAAGTAGACCCTCGGACGTCGAGGTGTTTGTACAGCGTAACTCTAGCTAGGAACAATTTTGAACGGGTGCGTGCATTGCCGGTTCCCGTTGCCCTTGAATGAGAACGCGCGATGCAAGTGCGAATACAAGGCCGAGTATGATGGTGTGAAGTTAAAGAAAAATTAAGAACAAAAAATTACAAGGACACGAATTGTTGATTGAGTGAGATAATGTTGTAAAGTGCCTGATTAGTTTATTCCCTTCAGTTACCATCCCCTTCACCCGTCTCGGCATTATACATCTTTCCTCCCTCACTCAACCGAACCTACCAGACAGCCCGAAAGCCCACGAAAATTCTTCACTTTTCAATCGTTGCCGATGAGATGCCGAGGAGTCGCGCGAAAGACTAACGAAAGAGTGGACGATGAGACGAAGAAGAAAAGATATAAATAAGAGAAAATAGTAATTCGTAATGGCCGAAGACGAAGATATTTATCCGTGGAGACACACGATTAGAGAATACAGCTTCGTTACCGATTATCCTATTGTTTTGCTCTCATTGTATATTTGTAAAGGGTAAATGAAGAATGGGGACGAGAAAAGATGCGTGAAGATAATAGAAAGAAGAAGATAAGTCTTCGAAGCGGAGAAGATTTGCATTTAACGGAGAAACATGCGAATTGGCATATTAAATAAATTAATAGAAATTAAAGAAAGTGAAAGAGACCAAGATCTAAGAGAAAGAAGCTTTTGCAAAGTTCGTCGTTCAGTTTTATCGCGAATTCCATCTGTCCCAGCTATTCGAATCCATTGTTGCACCAATTCTGCACTTAATCCCCGATAGCCGCCGTTGCGTTTTGTAATTATTTGTTATTATTTCATTGTCTATGCGTTTATGTTTGGTATGCTCACTTTCTACATTGTTACTTACTCGAACGATATTAGGAGTGCGTTTTTTACGCGATTGACGTTTCATGTATACATATTTCAATTAGAGCGACTTGTCCCCGGATAATTAGGAGGGCAAGCGTTAAACGTGCGGAAACGAACCAACGAAAAGACCCGTATTATCAATATTCTCGAAAAGGCATGCACGATTGTGAATATCGAATTTCTCCTCATGATTTGATATAACGCTATTATTGTACTTTTATGATGAACACAATTATAAATATATAATATAAATGAATTGTCAAATCTTTAATGGTCATTCATTTATTTTCATTGATTAAACAATTTAATTATTATTTGTATCCCTCCCACATAATTTATCATCCCCTGTTGCCAACAGGTAAGTATAATATTTAATTTTCTAATCACTCCTTAATTTTCGCTTATCTAATTAAAACGAACGTGGGTCACGACCGAAATTAAGTAATCTCTAACAAGGGACCTACCTCTCTCTCTCTCTCTCTCTCTCTCTCTCTCTCTCTCTCTCTCTCTCTCTCTCTCTCTCTCTCTCTCTCTCTCT
>JARQSW010000094.1:711313-860838 GCA_030142375.1 Calameuta pallipes
CTCTCTCTCTCTCTCTCTCTCTCTCTCTCTCTCTCTCTCTCTCTCTCTCTCTCTCTCTCTCTCTCTCTCTCGTTAGCTTAGAATACCGTTACCGGAAATTCCTAAGCTACTGGACATCCGGAATACAAATCCCTACCCTGTGTACCAAACGAGGGTTGCCTCCAAGTGAGATTCATTCGTCAGACTTAACTAGCCAGACTCTTACCCGGAGTATCCCCAGACTTCAGCGATGATAAAGTTAATCCTTAAGGCATGTTTCTCACACGTCTAAATAAGTAAGCCTCTACTTTCACTTTCACTCACCATTTTTCATATTTATTCCACGACCATTATTCCATCATCCTAACTCTGCGAATATACTGCTTTACTACAGTACAAGTAGACGAAGGAGATTAATATAAATCGTTAAGGTTGCCCTTGAAAATTTTCATCTCGTTTTATCCAACGGAAATGGCGTATAGAATTTCGAATCCATTTTTTTTTTTTTTTTTTTTCAAAATCACAAACCTTAAAATTTTCAAACTGCTTCTATGTTTCGAGGCACTTTAAAAAGTTTCTTGACACAATGAAAAACATATGTATATTTATATATTCCGATACGATATAACAGAGAGTATTGTTACTTTCTTTATCCAACAATAAATAACGAGTATACAAAAGCTTTCATTGTTAACGATAAGCCCAATTTGCATGACTGGTTATCAGAAGAAAATGGATCATCACGCTGCTGGGGCAGTTTTGTGAAACACGAGTAGTAAATATTACCGGCTGCGTTCCGCTTGAGCTATGAGGGCGCAATTTGCTGAAAGCTCAGCCTGAAATTATTTTCGTTAAAAAAATCAAAGCGGATATACTATTTCTTGACAGTTACATCTATGATAAGAAAAATCAAAGGAGTCGTTCTGACGTCGATGAAAATACGAATCAGTATGTATCTACAGGATTTGATTACACGACTGTTTATATATTATGTCTATATATGGGTACTCAATAACATCTCACTCATGTAAAATCCTCTGAACCAAGCAACATTATTTCTTCCTTGCAATTTCCGAATGGGAAAGCCTGCAGGAGTAATGGCGTGAATTCGTTCGTAGTGACTGCCTCGGTATGGCGTGCATTACCGGCCATAAGTTAGCACCCGCCATCTTACCACTATAGTACTGAAATATCCAGTCTCCAGTGTAATATGTAGTAGTTCTAGGTGCTACTATGCTGGCCATTTGTAATTTTACCATTTTGTGCAGTCCATGTCTTTCGCACGCGTCCTATGCAATAAGTATGTTATATACGCAGATACGTAGCCTCTTTATACACAGGTATATATATATATAAACCCAAGTGCACTCAAATCATCTCATGCTTCTCTACCCATCCTTAGACTTTTCCGCCCCAAGTGGAAATAACAAAAAAATGTCGACACCAAGAGAAGCACAAAACAGGATGAAATTATGAGTTTGATTGAACACGAATAATAGTTGGAAAAGAAAATAAATAAATAATCCGCAAGTAATGAAAATAACATAGCGAATGTTAGGTTACGTTACGTTCATTTAGCTTATATATATTTTTTGACAGCGTTTACTCACCCTCTTAAAATTCCTAGGCTAATTCGTAACCCGCGGCCATTTTTTGCTGGCTGTATTTTAAATGGCGACAATCCATTTCGTAGTTAAGCTCAGTCCGCACCATCCATTCGGCCGTTCGCAACATTCTGTTCCAAACGGTTTCGGCAAAGCCTTCCCACGTCTAGGGAGCCCATTGGGTCGGTTCGTATGTATGGTCGAATATACCCATTACTTTCTCCAGCGAGGTGACTAATGTTCGCGGGGCTGAATATTTCATCGCACGGAGTTCCGAACCATATTTTTATTCGGCGCCGATTCAGAGCGCCGCGAACGAAAAAAAAAGAAGTAGGCACGAGATTGATGTGCTCGGGAAAGACTTTTCTTGGGCCTAACAGTGTCGTGATGAATGCTCCCGGAGAATTTCGTAGTTGTCTGTCATCTCTATACTACAGAACGAGTCAATCCTCTAGCGACGTAACTATGAGACAGTGGCGACATCTCCATTGAATAAATTTCAACTTAGGCGGGAGAAACATTCAAATTCAAAAAGTGATTTAGCGTAACCATATTTTCATCCAGATGCTACCCTGCTATAAAAATAGTATACATTTTTTTTTTATTATCAATACAATTATTTATCCCATTAAGTTTATTCGGATCATTAAAATTATAGTCTTCGGTCTGTTTATTTTTTTCTCGATGCTTCGATATTCATGGTCAAACAAATTTTGTAAAATTTAAATTCATTATCGCGTCGTGAAAATAATTCTTGTGTCATTATTATTAACGCTATTGAAACTAGGGATAATTCGTTATAATTTTGTTAAGTGACAATGACAGTATAAATACGTGTATACGTATATCCTATACCAGAGATGCTGGAGCACTGCGACACTCTGGTCATCACAATAGAATATCCTAGTTGCAGGATGAGGACAAAGTTCGGACATGGAAGTTCCATAACGTTAACGAGCCAATTCATACCGCCGTTCATCGTCGTGATATACAAGTACGTCGACGCCACTGTGAAAGTTTCACGACGGGATTATTTCTGTTATGGCTTTTGCCTAGGTATGTATATATATATATATATATGGTTATATCAAGCGCGAACTAATTAATACGCTCGACTAATTCTTCGTTTATTTTCGATCTAATAATTACTGGAGCGAACGTAAATGATTGTACATCCAGCAAGAATGTCTCATTGATTCGAATATACGATGAAAATTGTATCTCAGGTATTTCTCTCCTTGAATTGTTCACGCGAGCTACGAATATTTTATAACGGCAAAGTGTATTTCCTACTAGTTTTCTCCATTGGCATTTATGAAGGAATGAAAATATTATTATTCCCTATCTCTTCTCGCGACTCTGTACGTCGTTTTATTTTTGGAGACTACAAACGTGAATGGTAGGCTTGTTTATTGTTTGTTTTTTTTTTGCACGAGAAGACAATATAATCACCCCTACGTGGTGTATGGTATGGTACGGAGGGTTGGAAATAAAGACAAAGGAAATCTGGAAGAGGAATGAATTTGTCTCCATTCTGAAAAAGGGACAGCTGTATAAGGATTCCAATAAATTGTTATTTAATGTTCAGGACTTGTTTACAAAGGCTCGTCAGAGTTTGTTGTAATTTGATTTTATGTTTTTTTTTTATTACCTCAAGAATTAGTAGTAATTTTTTTGTACTGTATTTTATTTTTGATAACACGAAATTCGCGTTAAAGAAATTCCTGACTGGCCTAATTGATAGGAAAGGTCTGCTGAATACCGTCATTCCTTCGTTAATGGATGGACGGGTGGATGGGCTTGGTGGATAGATGGATGCTTGATCGATGGCTGGTGGGTTTGGTGGGCGGATAGACAGTGGTACGGATAGTTGGATAGGCGGATGAATGGATGGATGGAAGAACGAATACAAAAGGAGGGAAAAATGTTGGCTCTTGAGAAAATGCAGAATAATACGCGCGATATGAGTCTGCTTTGTTCGTTACTAGTTATGCGTATCTATATTTTTTTTTTCATTCCCAAAAAATATATACAAAAAGACATATTTTCGGATCGACGAAGAGGTTAAATGTTTAGGTATTTGAAGAAAAATTTATATACCGGTTCGTATTAAATTTTATGAAATGGCCTGTTTTTGGAAGTGGGGCGGCCATCTTGGAACTTCGATCGTTAAAAATTTTTTGTCCATGGATACTACCGTGTTATTTATCATTACTTAGACAATGACGATTTGTTGAAACTGGGAAGAAAGAGAAACGATGATTTTTCGATTTTGGTATAATAAAAGTTGATAAATTTTTCTTGCAGTTTTCAATTAAACTTCGATTGGTTTATCTGAATAATTTTGAAATTTGCCAAATATTTTCACGAGAATTTCAATAATTCGATAGGTTTGTTAAATTTAATTTAATTACCAAAATATTAAATAACGAATTATCAGCTTTAGTCATTGTTCAAAATCATAACCTTAAATTACAATCTGACTGTTAAATAAACATTACGTTAAGTCACATAAAATTTTTATTTACATCCAGCTCACTTCAATCCGGACTGGCAATACTATTTAAAGATTAATGACACAGAACCGCAATCTTTCCTTGCTCGAACAATTATTCAAGAGAAACTAGCAAACACATGTGGCTCCATTCCAACCCGCATACATAATATATTCAAGCATGTACCATAAGACAGTATGACAAGAATTCCTCGAGTTTTGGAACACATACCTAATGGCACTCAAGCACTTAAGCACTCCTGGTAAAGTTACAACAATAAGTACCACCCTTCAGAGAAATGCATTCGGCATGTACAGAGAAGGTAAAATATCATCGAGATTTGTGAACGCAAGGATGTTATTGGTCAACAATAAATTCATGTAAATCGGCCACATTCCATTCGTCAATTAAATATGTCATCCGGCAGTGAATTACAAAAATATAAAACCCATGTATGCGTCTGGCATTGAATTACCAAACTGGGTAATAAATAGGAAAAAAAAATTTGAATAAAAATTCAATTAATCCCATTAAACTTTAGCCAACATTTATTCGCGCAATGGCCACTAACTTGAATTTTGCAATATGAAAAATAAAATGTGTTATACATCTCATTGTCCATTTTTTTTCAATCTACAAAATTGGACATCAATCCAAAATTCGTTCGAGTTAACGTAACCACGAGGTAGCATAGCAATAAGTGACCGACTCACGTTTCTGATTCGGGTTTCCCAAATTCATGAATTTGTCGAAATTTTTATAAAATTTTTTGAAAACTTAGTTCTATCGGATACTCGTAAGTGGTAGTTTACGTAAATAAAAAGTTTGAATTATTAATCATCCGAGTCTGAATATTTGGACCTAGTCTATTTTAAGATGACAGACTCTCCGAATCTGTTCCGAGATATTTGGAATTTACACGGATGACATGCTTACCTTACCTACTACCTCCTTTATCAGACCCTTTCTCCTGATCCGATCCCTTTCTATTCAGGGCTCCAGAAATTCCAAACTTCCGCCCTATTATAAATAACCCTTTATACTCGTCTATATTCTTCCCCTTATCAGAAATTTGAATGACGAATAAACTTTTGTAAGAGCTATACGTTACAAAACGTAACACTGTAACGTGAAACTGTAGAAATTATGAGAAATTCATCGAATTATTTCTCGTCACAGCAATCCTCGAGAAAATCGATAGGATATAATAAAATATAATAATAAAATAATGAAAAACAAAAAAAAATTATCAAAAACACTTGAAACAAATAAAAGTCAAAATATTTCGTAATATATCAATAAGGAAAATAAATTTTAATTAGAATTTAATTCATACTTCAAAGAATTTCCGGCTCTGTTCCACAAAGCTGAACTATGAAACTTCCTGTATCACGTGCCACTTGCCTACCATAACTTTTCATCCCTGATAATGACGCTTGTTCAACGTGAATAAGAGACCGGAAATAAGCATAATTCTCATGTCAAGTACAAATATATTATCCGAAGGGCATTATTCGCATCCAGCATCCAAGGATCTTCTGCTCCTCTCGATCTTCAAAGATAAAAAGAAGAAGCTCCCGGGGCAAATATTGATACAGGAATAAATATTTTTTTCCCCCAAACACGTGTACAAAATAAATATTACCATTATTTGCAATATTTATCATATGACAAAAAATCATTATCATTCTCAGTGTCACATGTGTAATTTTCCCATATTCGCTCGCCGTTCTCACTTCGTATAAAACGTGTCGTTTACACTGCTGTTTTTCTCCAAGGGGTCGGCAGAATCTGCAAATAAATAGAATCCTTAGGGAGCACGAGTGTCCGTAGGCAAAAGGATAAGCGAAGGATTCAGGGATGCTGACCCGTCGAGAAGGTAGAAAAAGGAATTAAAAAAAAACCATATTCTCTCATATATAAATATTATATATATATATATATTACTTTCAACTATTCGAAAAAAAAAAATAAATTTGACAATTTTCAAAAATACACGAAGAACCCAGATATCCCGTATATCCCGCTTCGAGCGTCTTTCTCTTCCTCATTTTTCACTATCCTTGCATTCTGATTTCCCTCGGCATTCCCGACGATCTTTCATTCATGCTCGACTTCACAATGAGTCACAGAAATTTCGCGAACGTCCACGAATCCACCGACTTGACGATTCTCCGAACGTTCTCCGATGTCGCAAATTACCCGTCATTGTCTCGGCCCGTCTGACACACGTCTGTGCAAAACTTTTGTTTCGTTTCAGCGAATCGTATATAACGACGCATAAAGCTCTTAATCGTATTTGATTAGTACGAAAGTTTTCGCCGATCGAACGGATACCCGACGTCGGCACGAGACAATCGAACTTTAAATATCGCAAAGTGCAATCCTCGCCCGAAGAGGATTTCTGGCGCGTTTCCAAAGTCTTGAGCGACGCTCGCGCGAAATCTCGAAGAACGATAGGTCAGAAATAAGAATTACATTACTTGCCGGTTAAGTGTATGAATAGGTTAAAAAAATCGTCAATTTTCATATATCACTGTGCCTCGACGTAAAGGTTGTTTACATGATTCACATTGCTAAACCGATCAATGGGAAATTTAGAATCGAAGCTTTTACTAATAAAGTCCAACGCGCTAGTAATCTATGCAGGTAATTAATGTGATAAAATATATGAAATTTAGTCCAGTAGCGAATTTCATCGTTAATAAAAATAAATTTTTTTCAAATATATATATGCTGATAACTAATTCCATTGTTACTGCAGGTAACTGTAGCCAGGTCGTATGAACATAGTTCTTGGTTGTGAATGCGCCTTAAGGCGTATCTCGGGGATGCAATCGGTGGCCCAGTTTTCTAGCAAACAGAAGCTGAAATGCACGGTTTGTCGTATAGAGGAAGCTCGTGCTTGCATCCTGATTTATAGAATTCGCGTAAAGCCGAGGCGCCACTGGCGCAGTCTTTTCGATTCGTTCGAATAAAAAGTTACGCGAAACACGTAGCGGGAGTGTGCTTCTTATTTCACCCCTATAAAGGTATATATATATATATATATATTGATTATACATTATTCCGTACAGTACACTATACTGTACTCTCTACTGTATAGTGGATACTAAAGCTCAGACTAATCAAGCCTTCTTCATCCCTCAGAGAAAGGCTTTCAACTTTGGCTGCTCATTTATAAACGTACTTGATTTCGCGAAATTAAATTTAAAAAAGCCGAAAAATATATTTATGAAAAAAAGGAACTCGAAAGTTTAAAAATATTCGCGTATATGAGCAATATTAAAATAAAAAAAAATGTATTATATAAGAGAACCAAGAGAGGATCTATATATATTTTTAATTACGGTTAATTTTTCTTGTTAAATTCAAAAAATGAAAAAAAAATATTAAAATAAAAAGTAATCGTTGGGACAACAGCTTCAATGGGAATAGTAACGTACTGAGAAATATGCAGAGTGCCTGACGATAACACAGGGACCATGTGTGGGTGTACACATATGAATACGAGGAAACGTGCATTGCGCGAAGGGGTTGTGCGACCCTTTTTCCCGGGCGTTGTAAAAAGTGGCTGCGCTTTTTCATACAAGATTTATACAAGCCCTTCGATTTTCCATCCGCGTTGTCCGATATTCGATTATGATCTCGGCTGATCCCATCTGGTGACACCCGACGAGAGAGAAAAAGGAGAAAAGAAAATGGCGGTACGACGTTTCCATGACAAAGATATAGATCATCCTCCATTGCGAATATATATATATACATATATACTCATAGCCAGCCCTACCTGATCTTTCCCGAAGTTGAACTACCTTCTCCTCAGTGACAAATAGAAGGCAAAGCAGTCCTGGTAGCAGGTTGTTTGTCATCCGAAAACCAGCCAATTATGTTGGCCTCCGAAGCAGACTTCCTTTTCGCACACTTCCGCCATTTTTCAAGAGTCTCCTTCCTGTTCAATCGAATACTTACTTTTCTGTCCTTATCTCTGCTAGCTCTGTATCCTTTGGCTTCCTTATTAATCAGCCCTCTCATTTATTAACGATACCACGTGGGCAGCGTCCTAGACTTCAGCAAATTTCTCCAAAAACTAACGGTCCAAGTGCGGATATATCGATGCCTAAGGATTTCAGCTAAAAAAAAAATACCAACGCGATTAAATTTGCTAAAAATAATTAACGATACAAATAAAAAAATTAAAATCGAAGATGCTGGCTCCAGCTACTCTCGTACCCGAAACAGCATCTACGCGATATTTATCTATATCACCAGTACAGTAAACGAGATAACGAATTTTGACGGCAGATCATTTTGGTCCACGTGTCTTCGGGATGCTGAATGGCCTCAGGACTGAGTGCAAACAGCCGCCAGAAGTTGGCCGATTCGAAATGTTTGAAGCTCCGAGTACAGAAAAGATCGTTTATTCAATAATTTATTTATTCAGCTCGGAGCCAGCTGAAGTTGGCAAAGTATGCGGGACACGTCCAGCTGCGAATCTGCTGTGGTCATCTGGGCAGGGTTTGAAGCGGGGGAGGGCGGGGGGAGTTTGCTAAAGATAAAGAAGCCGAAGGTGGTAAAAAGTGACGGTGGCTTCTGCTAGGCAAAGAAAAATAAAATATTTCTTTAACCACAAGACTGTACGTATACAGTCCACTACAAGAGGCTGGTCTCGTGAGGTTAAAAGTCAAGATTAATGGGGCCTGCGTTTACACTGTGCTGTTGCTAGGTTGGTACCTACTGGCCAAACTAAACTTGATATCGTACTGGTTATTTTACGGTTACGTGCATTGCTTCAAGAAAATGAAAAAAAAAAAATTTCAAACCTCTGCCAATTATTTGCCCGGACGGAACCAAGTAGCAATGGCCGAAATCACTTGCGCAGCAAATGTTCTCTTAGATTTCCCCCCCCCTCCTTTCTTAATGAGAAAATTACAGTTCCTGCATTCAAAGGAACCCTTAAGCCCCCCCCCCCCTCCACTAGTGCTATGACATTTATGTATATATATATATATTTACTTAATTAGAACTCCACCCACCCCTGTCACATTTACATCCCCTTGTACTTCTCCACAATTTTCTACTTCGGCCACTTCCCTCAACTTACCATCACTATTCTGTTTTCCGAAAATCACAAAATTATTATTATCATTATCCAACACTCTGTTTTACGAAAAAAAAAAAACTACAACGTCCCACGTAGGGGTAGCTTTCACCCACCCTCAATAACTTCGCGTGCAAAGTAAAGAAAAAACAAATACACCCTTACGAGTTGACCTGTCAAAATTCCCAAAAAATGTTGTTCCCAAAGAATTTCATTATCGTTATCACTCCGAGGTTATTTCCCTTATTAAATATTTCATCGACCCGATTCCGCCCTTATTTTTGACCCATAGACATTTCCCCATAGACTCGGTGCTGTAGTATTACTTGATAAAGTTAAGAGAGCGTGTTATTGCTGTTATTATTATTGCTCCTAGATATCCAGACAATTACAGTCCTATGCTTGCGCATATATATATATATATATATATATATATATATATATATATATCCTAGACGACATGGCAGTATGCAAGAGGTCTTTGTTCGGTGTAATGAAAACCGCGAAGTACGTAACCCGGAGCCACGTTTGTGGTCGTTTAACATTTTCCCGGTCGCCATTGCACTGAATCCGAGCGTGAAAACGAGCCCGCTATAGAAACGTAATAGAAAATGCAATCGGTCCCGATGGGAAAATTACTTTGGTTCAATCTGTCGGAGCTGCGTCACCGAGATTGTCATTCAGGCCTCGATAACAATGAGGGTCCGCGTCGTGTCGTATGACGTGGGACAGAGAGCACAGGGTATAGATATGCAATAAGTGAGAATGGAATGAAAAAAAAAAAAGTGCAAACGAGGATAAAATGAGCGATTACGTGAATATACGTGACGAGCTGTTTACGTGTCGGGCGTTATTCATGAATTATTCAAGTCACATGGCAATGTAAAGCAGTGCGCGCTATGGGTCGTTTAGGAATTCAGGAAATTCGGCAATGTACTCGTATGCATATATATATGCACATACATATATGAGTATCCGCTAACGTGGGATGGCGCGTGGGGTAGGTAGCGATTGTCTTATCAGTTTTTGATAAGAATAAATATACGCACGGCCACGATAAAAGGCAGTCGAAAAATGACATCTTTATCGCGATTTTCCAGCGGAGCCAAAAATTAGGCTTGATGAAGATTCCTATCGGTAGGGAAGGTCGTTTGCCTTAGATATCCGTGCTTAGAGCCAAGGCTATCGATTCGAAACTGTTTGCTCAACTCAGCAGAAGCTAATCGGATCTCAATTCAGAGATAGGTTGAGATAGGTTGACCTGTTGGTACAGACTGGCATCCCTAACAAGCATCGACGCTTGGTATCCAAACAAGTATTAAACTTGTCAACGTCTCGCTGGGAAACTTCGATTCGTATGGCGAGGCAGCTATCTGTGAATTCCCTTAGTGAATTCTGTGGATATATATACATATCGATATATATATATATATATATAGAAGGGTAGTTCATTAGTCGAGAATTGTACGTGAAAATTGGCACGTTTCAATAGTGTCCTATATATGACTTGTAGATCCCTTTTGTGGATTTCATTATTATTATTATTGTACAGAACGTAGTTCGGCATCGACGAAATTACGTTAGACGGACTATAGAGAAAATCGTGAAACTAGTGAAAAGGAGTATGGATATAATAGTGCGCAGGGATGTGTTATTTCTGATGATAGAGAAAATCCGGGATCAGTTTGAACTGGGTGGGGATGACTATTGGGAGAGCGAAAGGGGTGAAGGGGTTAATGTTAAGGGTGCGAGGGGCGATGAAGATGGGAAAAGGCAGCGAGTGAAATCAGCAGCGCGAGACCGGGGTAAAAATAAATAGTGACGATAAGAAAACTCTTAGTACGAACCTATCCTGAAGATATCCGTGTAAGAGATGGTACAGTCTTGGCAAGCTAGACTCCTTTCAGCCGAAAATGGAAAATGGCATAAAAGAATAAAGGTATAGAAAGAGTCGAGAGGGGTCGGGAGGGGAACAAAGACGGGGAAGCGAAAAGAAAAGAAAAAAAAGAAAAATCGTATAAAGAAGTGACCATAGGATGAAACTAGATCGCAACGGTTACATGTAGAAAGCCATTGCCGTTGGTCTGGGTCTTTACTTTCCGGTCGGTTTGGTTTAGCCCAAGAAGCTGGCTTAGGAGTTTTTACAAGAGTCCGTAACTGGTATCGCTTCGTAAATAAAAATCCGATTGCCGGAAATCGGTATGGGTAAAGAGACGCGAAACGGAAACGTAGGGGCATTTGAACTAAGGACAGATCAAGAGAACAATATAACCTAGAAGTTTACGAGGTCACGTGAGCGTCTTAAATGAGCATCTGGCTTAACAACAGGATGGTTCACGGTATTGCGAAACCGTAGACCCAGATATATATTGGTGTACTTTGTAAATGGAAATGACGCAACTTCCGGTACGGTATAATACACTGGTAGAGGAATACAGTGAAATTTCGTGACTCCAAAGGCTGCTGGTTCAGGGTTCGTCATTAGCCCGGGATACGTCCTAGCGAAACAATAAGGACCTCAGGATCCTTTGGAAGGACACGTTCCCTTTACAGGAAGGAACTGGGGTACCCACGTAAACCTTCGCTAATAGGACTCTATTAAGGCGCTCTGGTCTCGTTTCCTCGTATCTTCCCCTTGTCGCGATACTAACAAACTGACTAAGGGCTGCTGCGTAAAGAGCGACCATTTCTTAATTTCGTTAAGAGAGTACGAATAGTTTGGTGGTGAAAAAAGATTTTTCTTTTTGTCTCTACCCATGTCAAATAATATATATGATATTTTTAATTAAAAATTTATCATTTTAAACGACTAATTAATTTTCTCACCGTTCGGTCTAATATTTCGTAACGATTATTCGAACGTGGCCAAAATTTTCATTAACATTCTACCATGACGTTAATTAGTCTGTAAAACAGAGAAAACGTCGTTCGTCATTCACCAAAGGGTTAATTTACTCCGTACTTCAGTTCAGCCAGTTAGCAATGAATTCTTACGCGGTCGATTCGCCCTTCAGCGGCAACTTCAAGACGTTCTGGATATATAGGAATAAAATAAATGGTCTGGTCCTGGATAAAAATTTTATCATAGTCTGACTAAGGTAGTCTCTGATCCCACAAGTACATTCGATATATCGTAATAGAAAATCGATCCAGCTCGATCTCACAGTCCCAGGGTGTGACTCGGTCCGACATAACCTATCGATGGTTTAGGCCAAACCGTCGTCTATTCCCTATGGAATTCAGGGTCGTGAAAGTTGGCATGACTGGGGCAATCACATCCGCTTGGGAGAGTCAGTCGAATAAGCCAAGTCTCTGGAAAGGATGTTAGAGCGAGTGGATGGTTCCCTGTGAGAACGAGAGGTCGGAATACCAGGGTAGTGTTGTCAACCTATTGGCTACGTGCTTCGAATCCTAATTGATTTCCGTTTTATCTTGGCGAACAGCGAGGACTTCCGGTAGGAGTCAGAAGTACTCTTAGTGGCTGCTGACATCAGTGAAGATTCTTGGTGCTTCGTGAAATCAGGAGAAAAAAAGCTTTAGGATTTTTTAAGACTACTTTAAGGGGGTGACGGGAAGTGGGGAGGGGTGGGTGGGTGGGAAGTTGAGTACCTTATTTCATCAACGAACCTCGATTATAGTGAGGACCAAATTTGTGACCTTCTTCAGAGACCAGGAGATAAAGGGTTCAAGGTCGTAAGGGGTAGTACGGATATTTCCATGTCATGGATCCACCCCTTTCGGTGAGTTTCTCGGCAGGGGTTGTCACACTGGGGAATTAGAGGGCGAGAGCAAAGTTATAACGATGATTACGCGGTCGGCCTTGTGTCAGGACTACCAACCGCAACGGAGGCTGTAAGGATACCAGGCTGGAGGACTAAACATTCATTTGGCTGGCTCGTAACTTCTAATTAAAACACCTGTAATAACCTAGCCATTTCTCGTGAGCGCCATGCGATATTCCTTTGTGCGAGTTTTGCGTTATTTGGAAAAAAAAAATGTCAAATGACTGACTAGATGAAAAAGAGGTCTTGCGCGTAAAAAAAATTTTTAAATTCATCCCAGTATGGGATAAATATTTTTAATCGTCAAGGTCGAGGATAAAATTTCGATTATTTTATTAATCATCGCCCCGCTGCTTATCCCTAGAATCTTACTGCGAACGGCGTCGATCCAGACTACGTGTTCTGGATAGCCAAGGACTACAGCCATTCCGGAAATCCAACTCGTACCCATACCCAGATATCGTTCTCGAAGGCGTGAGATTTTCTGTCGGATAATTACGAGACAGTAATGATAATTGTTACGATTACTCCGATACGAACAACAGTGATAGTAACAGTCGTACCATTTGGCTACTGTTTCCTGCGGGCAGATTCAACCGTATGACGTAACTATGGGAGCCCAGCGCCACCTGGATAACTGAGCCGTACTACTGTGTATATAAAGGAGAATTTAATTGAGCCTGGATATATGATCTATGAATACATACATATATCATTTTAGTGATTGAAACCAGTTAAAATGAAAATTACACAATTAAAAACGTATGGCATAACTAAAATAAAATATTTTTCCTAATTAAAAGTTAAAAAAAACATTTTTTTAATTAATATCATGCCTCGGTCTCTCCACTGCCTTCACAATGTTAAATGACCGCGTACTGTTACTGGCCTAATTTCAAGATTTCATTTAATTTACCTGCAGTATTAGGTTAACGAATATAATAATAATAAATTTCATGTCCGGAGTCGAATAAAGCAAATGGAACTAGCGAAACAAGTACAGTCGAAAACGACCGTATTAGTAGGTACAGCAGACAACGTAAGACCTACATGGTAACTGTGTAGTCGCATTTTCATGGGAACGAAAATTAGATACGATATCGGTTACATTGTTGCTGGGTAGCAGGAAACATATAAGACAGGCAGTGTAGTAAATAGAATAAGGAACGGGGTAAGGCACAGGAGGCTGTGGTATTGTGAAGAGGGTCTGGCGAGAGGGGAGAAACAGACAACCGAAGAGTAGAACAAAGAGAATCGACTCCGACGAGTAGTTCATGCGTAGAACAAGTCAGACCGTATTGAAAGCACTCGAGTAATTGCGGATTTGACATTAGAAGACAAGGAAGACTCGATATCGTGCATTTGGTAAATAACCCGATATAGCCATTTTATACGCCTTTTGAATAGTTCAATGGATCCTTAAGTCTCGAGGGTAAATTCTCCTTGGGGCTGACAGCATCCCCTGGTACGTATGTATTCTCGGTCGGGCGCTGACATACGATTTTTCTATGCTTTTCATCGAGAACGTTGCTTTTCTGTTGACGGATAACGGGGGGGGGGGGGGGGGGGGCGGGGGGAGATTTTTGAAATTTTTCATTGTTTTGCGTCAGTACGTTTACTCGGTGACAGCTGTCATTGTGAGACTGTATATAATGAAAGTTCTATTATCGAAAGATTTCTGAGTTTACTTTATTCAAATTTGATATTTTTTTTCAGTTTTGTACTTTTCTCAGGATTATAATTGCATAATGAATGCTCGAAGAGAAAATTGATTCCCTTATCTGAACACTTTGGTGAGCTTTTGCGTTATCAAATTTCCCCTTATTTGTCGAGAATTCGGTAGGAAGTTACAATCGGAATGATTACAGGGCTCGTGTAGAGGGAATGTATTGAAAAAGTGAAATTTGAGTAATTAGTGTTTTTCATAAATTAACATTGTCCACGTGCTTTATGTGTATAGTTTACTTATTACCAAACTTGATCAATGTATAATTGGATAAGGTTTTTTTTACAAAAGAAACTTAACTATAATGAACAATGAGGCGACTTCGAACATATCTGGTTAGTGACTAGTGTTGCGCCTAATTTCACTAGTTTCCCTAGATATTTTCGTAAATTTTGGATAGTTCAAATTTCTAGGGAAATTCTGAATTAACAAATTTCGAGAATTCTATTTCATAAGCATATAACGTTCGTTCAGATTATAATCCATAGTCTGTCAAATGCGATAATGTATATAATGTATATATATAACATAACACTGTATATATATATATATACATACAGTGTTATGTTCCTTATTGTTCAGGACTATCTGGAACGCGTTTGGAATTTAGGTGATATGGTTTCTAACCAATATCTAGGGCATAGCGACCTGTGAATACTGAAGGAACGAGTGTAGCACCGGTCATGACCTCGCATAAAGCAGCCACAGGTCACGAAGTGTCACCTGTACCATTTTGGATCTCAAGTAGAAATTTGAAACCAGTAGTGACCATAGTGATCGTCATAAGAAATGGAATTACAAAAATGTAATTCTATATACCAGGAAGCCCTTATCGTGAAAACTGATAAGACTTATTGACCTCGAATCTGATTAAGCTAATTCATGGCCTCTTAATCAGACCGATCGATTTCAGGCTCTCGCAATAAATCTTGGAATATTTTTCTGCACGTCGTATCTTGGCACGTACGTATTTTCGTAATGAATAATATTTAATAAAATATAATTATTACGTAAAGAATCATCGTTTTCTTTATCAATGATAATATCATTAATATCTCATATATGACACGTCGCCATATAACATATCACTTATGACGCCACGGATCTGCATTGTAGGCTTATGAAGGTCAATAAATCAATAAAATCAATAAATACATAAAGGACGAAAAATCATTGTAAAACAATGTGAGAGTTATTTGACTTGACACTCAATGACGTCAGTGCTAACAATGTAAAAAAACAAAAAGGACGGTCGTTATACATCGTTTGATATACAATGGCAAATACATCATTCACTTCGATAATACAGCGGACACATAGCGTGTACGTGTATTCGAGATACAGGAAAGATAAAGTGACTAATTAATATGAAAAATATGAAAGTTTAGCGAATTTTTTTTTATTTTTCAATATCTATACTCATCCTTTATCGACGCACGTGCCAAGACTGAAAATCCCATTAATTAATGTGTCCCGGATATAAAATACAGAATCGACAATAACGGTAACGTAAGTTTAATGTATTGCACGCGCCCGTGCGAAATAAATTGTATGAAAAAACGTTCAACTTTTTTTTTCACAATTTTAAAAAGGAACAAAATTATATTCACCGCAAGTTGTTAAATCGTATCTCATTTACACGCCGCGTGGAGGCGCTGGGTCCGAGCCTATCTGGCAAGCGTGTATATGTATATATATATGTGTATATGTATAATATTAAATTTTCTCTTCTCTCCCGTTGTATATTTCGCTCTGAGGTAATTACCCGCGTAATAACTCGCATTACAAAACGGATAATCCGTGGAAAAATAATAAATTTTTCTTGTTCTCTTTCGGCGGCGGCTGCCGCTACTTCCGCTGCTGCACTGTAGATGGCAGAACGGGTGCTATGGCGGAGAGGAACAGCGTCGGCGGCGGTTCAGTAATTTATAAGCGCGTAATCCTGTCAGATTTGGGGATTTATCGCAACCAGCTGGATATATTGCGCGATGACTGATTATTTGGATTTTTTTTTTTCACGAGCAAATTGCTCGATAAATCGCGCCAGGGCTGATACGATAAATTGTTTTTCACTAGTGAGTACGCTACATGATTCTGCATGTCGATAATCCCCATTAAGTTTCTTCGAGAATATGTACAGGGTCTTTCAAATTTATGCACTATCCCATATTAGGTCGTACATTTGATTTCTATGGTAGATCCTATACCATAGAAATCAAATTTACGACCTAATTTTGGTTATTACTTACTTCTGAAAGACCCTGTATATCCAGCAAATATATAAGAGGGATCAAGTATTCGATCATTACTGGTTCGATTGATAGGTGCAGTGGGCCAGAAGGACACTGATTTGTTCTTATATGTTCATTGGGCAGGTTTTCCATATATACTTATATATAATATTTATCTATGCATGAATACATATATAATACCTTTGCATATGTACAGTAGAGCTTTATATTTTCGTTGAAGTATCGAAGGACTTCAAAGCTGAGTCTTCAAAGCTATGTGTGTCTCTATACATATATATACATATATATATATATATATATATATATATATATATATATATGTACAAGGCCATCAGTATTTTCTCTTTACTGCATGCATATGTACTTCTTCCATCTGAATGCATCAAAGTCGATGAGGCACCCAGTGTCGATTGATTCTCCTCGAGCGAAGAGGAATGATGATCATCTCACGACTGTCGAGGTATCGTGTGAGAAGTAACATTGAACTTCTGTTGCAGCTACGTTCAGTATAGTTAGCATATATTTTCACGTCAGGATGATTCAAAGGCAGTGTCACCAATAAATAAAAAAAAATATTACTTACGATACGAGTTACAGGATTTACTGAAAATTTTCTGCGTACCAGTTGAATGGTGTGCGGAAAATGTGGTAAAAATACCGAAAAAAATTTTTTGTCAACAAAATTTTATTCAACAAAATCAGCGTTGACATTAAAGTACTCGAAGCGATGTGAGCGACGAGTCGAAATTAATTGAGTGAAATTCGGCAGATAAAAAATTTGATGGAAAAAAAATATATCCAACAACGAAACTCGATCAAAGAAAATTGTGTTGCTAGAATTGAATTGGACTGTACCACAGTACGAGAATGTACAACGGAAATTCAAGCAGATCCGTTCGGTGCTTTCAGACGTTCTAAATCATCAAGAAGATATAAAAGCGATAAAACTAACAGCCAGTATCGGCACGGTATGACTTTACGCCGCAGTGCTGCCACCGCGCGGGACTTTCGGTCAGCGGACGTGCGATCTCGAGCTCTACAAAAGTATAACTCACCCGGTCGCCTATTATATCTCGCACTGCGTCGACGTTTCGCTCATGAATATGCTAATATGCCGAGCAGAATGCTAATACGGAGCACTAATTCTCTCATCTCCAACGCTGCCCACTACGGTATCCATCGTGTAATCCTAATTCATAGATTTTACATACTATTTTTATACGTCCACTGTTAAGAGGTACGAGAAGGTAGGCTGGAGGGGGTTGAGAGTAAAAGTAGAAAACAAATTTAATAATAAAAACAAGTCAGTTAATACAAAAAAGTCTTTCTCATAAATTATCCCCCCCCCGCCGTTCTTGTCCACCACAAAAATCTTATGCTCCTCTTTATAATTCTTTGTCGCAAGAAACTTTAATTAAGGCGACGCCACGCAAGGAATCACGACTTCCGGCCAGTGTTCATCGCGCGACAATTACGTGCTAATGCCTTCGATACTTTGCTGTATCTTTACCTTCATCAGACCACAAGGAGACACCTGTTTCGTAGTTGCGTCACCATTTTCCCATTGGACGGGGTAGAGGGTGGCGGGCGGGGGGGGATTGGGGTTGGAACATCAGAGGGTCGTTTCCCATACAAGCCAACCTCGACCGTCCTGGTAAGGCAAAGTCAACCCCTGGTTGTTGGAGGATCGTAGTCGTTTCCTTAATTTGCTTAATTATTTTTCTCTACCTCGAAGCTCGCGCCCGAGGTGATGCGATACCACGAAAAGCTTTTTACACGAGCGAATATTTATTTTCCGACGATTTATGTGGCTGCGCATTAGTACGCCGGATACAAACGGGTATGTAGCTTTAATATTCAGGAGTCGTTAGGTTGAGTTTTTTTTAAATTTTTTTATAAGGCTCTTTCAATTTTTATAATGCATCTCTGTTGGAGCCAACTCGATATATTTTTTGACGTTATTATTGATAAACTATCTATCCTCTAATACACAGACGAGCATTAAATCACGGAGGGTCGCGGGTTTTACTCGGGTATTATCTGACGCCGCCAGGGGATCCCTAAATATACCCAACCAAATGTATCTGTACTCGCTGCCATACATTGCACAGCTCATATCTCTTCTGGATAAAAATTTGCCCTTCAATCCGCTTTAACGAATCCTCTTTAGCAATATACGCCGGCCTCCTATTACTATCAGGGGTTTGCTCGGAACGTACACAACCTAACCTAACACGCGAAAGACCGATATCACGGGAACAGTTCGAGCGGAAGTGCCGGCTTTACAAAATATTATACTGTTCATACGTTTCTTTTTGGATTTTGTACAATTTTTATAGCAATGACTTTTTGTCAAATTGAAACAAAAATTTTTTTTAATACACATATATGACATTTTAATTAATCCTTCGACTGTGTCATCGTACATTATCCCGGATTTTGTATTCAGGTTGAATTCCAGCTTTTGAATTTACGATATCCGCTTATGTGTCGGGATTGAAATTGATAAAAGTCGATATTCCTCGAATTATTATAAATAAAATTTATCGTATTATATTTTTTGTATTGTCTTTTCATTTTGATAAAAATTTGTTAGCTCCAATTTATATTGTATTATTTGTATAAGTGAGTGTTCATATGGTAAAGTGTCGTTTATTTAGTCTTGCATTTCTTTTTTCGTAAGCTCATGTTCAATCTAGATTTATTTTTAAAATGTCTTTGTGGGGTACTTCCGCCGGAAAGATCTTAGCTAAGAAAAAGGATGTCCTGGGCGATTACGTAGACGCCCCTTGCTTTGCGAAGACAGCTTTAATAAACTGAAGGAAAGCACGGATCCCTTGGCTCATATTAAACCCTTATCGACTCCTTCTTTAATATCCTTCAGGCTGCTTCCTATGTATATATAGTATACATATATACTATATGTATATGTATATCAATTCCTTCTGAAGAAGGAAAAGGATGTTATCTGGTTCTATTACGTTTTCGGATATCTCAACAAGGGTTTGAATTTTTTTTTCGAATTATTACTCAAAATCAAAATTACCATCCAATACGTGAATCTGTATAATTCGTCAAATTAATTTGAAAAAACATACCTGTTTTGTTACGTTTAATTATATTTTTTATCTCCTCATCTTGATTTGGATTAAACAATATTTTTGAGAAATTTCCAAATTTTTTAAATAATTTTTGATACATGAATTTCTTCCTTTTCAAACAGCACTGTAATTATCATGATTAATTAAAAAAGAAAAACCTTTGTAATATATAAAAGAACATTTTATAAGCCGATTTCACGTTCTTTATATCATTCACATTTTTCCAAAAAATATATAGTAAACAGTAATCCACTTTACGAATGGATAACGTATTTAACAATTTTTACACGCATTTCTACCAGTAATTTATCAATGCTGATAAACGATAAAACGAAACGAGCTTAAGTCTATATGCCTACTCCATTTCAATTAGCACTATGACCGAGCGAAGTCAATTATTTTTCTTCAAATCATCACTATCCCCCTAGGTAAATATTACAATTAAAAACGTTAAGATCATAATGGGCAGTATGCATTGCAGAAAGTAAAATAGAATTTTTTTTAACACTATTCTTCGCCATCAATTTTCCACGAGCAGCAACGAGCGCGAAATAGAATTTTTTCTCGGAAATTTTCAGCGACTTTTTTTCAGTACCATTAAATCCCAACATGCTTTTCAAAAGTACGACAAATTTACGTATCTCCGTACGACTTTTTCTCAGGCATACTTTCCGACATTTTTTTCACGTCGGTCGGAAAAGTTAAGTAAATTTTTTAAATGTTCCTCTTTCAAGAACGTCTCTTGTATAACATGCATCCCTTCCCATCGACATTATACAGGGTTATTCAGTAGAAACGCACCACCTGAAGTTAGCGCGGCCATTTCAGTCCTATGGTAAAACCATATTCAGGTGGTGCGTTTGGGCTGAATAACCTGGCATATATACGTATATACAAATATATAGGGTTATTCACGGCAAACGCATCGGCTGAAATTGGCCGTGAACGGATGATTTCATGAATCAAAGCAGAGTGGCATCATTAAAAAAATGAAAGTTAACGTCAGTGCTAAGATCATGAATTTCACATTCTTTCGTTTCTTTAACAAGGCCACACTGCCTCGATTAACAAAATTGTTCAATCGCGACCAACTTCAGCTGGTGCGTTTGCCGTGAATAGCCCTGTATATTATATATAACAGTTGATCGTCTGGTTCGAAGCAAATTTCATCCGCCAGTAACTCCACTTTGCCGAAGTAAAAATCTATCACACTCAGTTTCGTGGGTCTCGTAATAACATACGTCACAGTCATTTTTTTTCTACGGTGGAAGCACGATCCATTAAGGGTATAATTGAACGTGTCCATGGTTACGTTGGAAAATGGAATTTTTGTTACGTACAAAAATTATTCAAACGTTCGATCGATATTGTGATATATATACAGTTATAAGAGAATATACTCAAGAGCATTACCGAAAGTACGTTCTGAAATTCATTACTGTAATATGAGTATCGTCGTGTCTCTATTTTCTTGCATACAATTAAGCGAGGCAGCCACAGCCTAACTAGCAACGAATTTCGGAACGTATGCTAACTGACAACCGACTGAAGTTAGCCTAGGCTATCCACTTGTATCCCATAGTGGAACTAACTTCACGTGGTTCAATAATCCTGAATAAGCCTGTACGTGAATATGTATAAATCGACTAGAATTAATTAATTTAATAACGAAACGAGCTTTTTCCATTTGGGACACCTAAAAAATATTATTGTTTAATCATAGTCCGCCACATGTTCGAGTCGATAAGGTACTCGATAAAATATTAATTAACGACTCGACAAGAGCTCCAGTGACTGTCGTATGATTTATCGATGATCCCTTAATTAATTAATGATCGCCTGGGCATCCCTGTTACGTATGAAATATCTGTATATGAATAACACGAAGTATCAATTCAATTTTTCATAAAGCAGCATTATTAACGATGATTAAAAAATATTTCAACGTCACTTTTATATCGAATTATTTCAATGTTTCTAGTAATTGAGAAGGCGCTAGTGTTTTATCAGAATATACGGAATTTGAGGTACGAGTAAAGATTATGAAAATCCCTAATGATTTAACGCAATGCATGTTCCGTCTACATGCGAGAAGTTTGCCATAAGTAAAAGCCATGCTAACTCACCGTAAGTTATAATTGAAACTCTACCGGGAATAAACACAGCGTAATGCGGCCGTGTGCCGCGACAAGAGTTTCTGACGAGAACGCCGACGCCCGACGTCGCCTGCAGAGATGACACTGCTAAAGATAATAACGCCACTCGAGAATTTACTGTGCTACGTTATTACGATATTCGGATCATGACAAGGGATAATATTTACAAGTTTCTTCTTTAACGATGCTCACGTGGCGCTCCTTTGCGGAGTTGACGGTGTACTAAGAAATTGTGTTGTGCGCATGCGCACGGAATGGGTCAGCCATTACTTATAATTCATCATTAGGAGGCAAGTTGAAGCCTTGAAGCAATGTACGAATCAGCCGACGGAATACTTCATGTAAGTACACAATAAAATATTATTTCAATTTCTTTTTTCCTATCAATACGAGTATATAGTGTATTTGGAATTACTTTGAAAATTTCTCCATCGATGACGCGCGGTCCTATGTCAAAGTCGATATCTTATAACACACAATTTCGCATTATCGTATAAAAGCTTTATATACGTTTTTGGAAAGCACATATATATATTAAGCCCATAAAGTATTACTATTTAGAAAAAAATTTCATCTCGAAGTAATGTATTTTATGTATATTGTATGTCTGATATATATTATTACATAGTCGATTCCACATTCATATACACGTGTCATACGCGTAAGAATAGTGAAGAGGAGTTTGCAAAATTTTCTTTTACACTCGAACGTCTTCGCATCTGCGGACTTTACATTGCGAGACAAGGATTTTGTGTGAAAGAGACGAGAAAGTCTTTTGAATCCTTAGTAAATCCTGACACTTTTATATAAAACGAAAACCGGGTTGACGTCTAGTCTAAAGAAGCCCGATGCCGGATATATCCAGTGAATTTTTCTTCTTTTCGATCGACCATGCTCCATTTGGTATTTTACTGCAATAGCGTCCTCGGCGTTTTTCCGATTTTCCTGTCGTCGACAAGCACGAAGACTCACGGTTGGCCGCCCTGAGAATCGCTATAAGCCGAGTCAGTCATTCGAAAGGCCGACGAAACGTAGAATTAAGGAGCGACGCCTAACCGCCACGACGACAACGACGAGGGGGAAATTGATTTGCGGTTATTGATACGTCGAAGTGAGAATTTCTTTTTATCATTTCAGTTTTTTTTTTTTTTTCAATACAGACGAAACTTTAAGAACGAGTGACGCACCGAAGTAACGGAAAACTTGTCTAATTAAATTTCACAATTGCTGCTCTCTCGTACGTAGTGGAAAATAATATTAATTTTTCTTTGTGTTTTTACCTCCAGCCATTTTTTTCATCGGACATTATGTCAGGATTACAATAAAAATGCCAGAAACCGAAAACAAATTCATGCTCCTCGTTCCGAGCTTCCTGAAACTGGTGGTAGCGGATTGAAAAAAAAAAGAAAAAGGATTTTTCGTCAACTAATGAGCACTAGCTTTAATTAACAGAATTGTTAATTGCATTGTTCAATTTCTATTATGGCGAGTTCTAATGATTATGCAGAGGTTAACTTTGGCCGTTCGTTACTCGTATTTTTAGGTTATGAATACAAATTAAATATATATATATATATTTTTTAAACTCGATGTAACTTTGTCATTCAATCCATGTAATATAGTTCAACTCGTTATATAGAGAACTAAAGTATGACGCTGCAGAGTATACGGACCTGGTAGGCAACCCAGTGAAACCAAGGAAACCGCAACAGTTCATCCCAGCGATCCTAAAGGTGAGTTTATATATCGACGAAGTCGTAACATTCGCCTGCATGTTAATAAACATCTATGAGTAGTAACTTCCGTCTTCACGACTACATTTCTACGAGTGATCGTACGACGTTTTCAGATTACACAGATTATATTAAATGGTAATAAAAAGGTAAAAAAAGGTTAGATCTGATTTGATCTAACAAGATCGGATTCAGATTTATTAATTTTTTCATTTTTTTTTAAATTGCAAATAAAATAGATTAAAAAATAATTTTCACATAATCACAGCCGTAACCTCACATAAGAAATTGTAAAGGAACTATTTACCGCATAATATCGGTACAATTTTCCAAGGTGGTTTGACAATTCCAAGTTTTAATACCGGACGTAGCAGCCACTTTAGGAACTTTGAGTTTAGCAGAGTATTTCGAAAAGCCTAAAAAACTTTTCGATCGACTCCTCGTGTTTTTAAAATTGTTGAAACCGTCGAGATTTCTTCGAGGGGCAAACATCTGAATCCTTTGGGATTTATTTCGCCACCAGAAATCTTCAAGACTCGGACAGTTTTCTAATATGTGACATTCCGCACGAGTCTACGACGTTTCAACGTAACTTTAAATTACGACTCTGTTTCCTAACGTATAAGGTTGTATGCCATACACGAAGAAAACGGGAGTAACATTTTTGTAATTCCTCGAAGTCTCGAACCAGGCATTTCAATTATTTTTTAATAAGGGTATGTATCGTAACGTATTTTCTTAACTCCGCAACGATAACAAAAATCCAAGAGCTATCTATCCTACGTCACCCTGTCCATGCGTCCGCATGCCAGGCAGGCGCCAGCCAACCAGCTTCTTTCACTGGGAACTGACAATCCGGCATGACCTGGGAGTTGAGGTGGAAGAATCTCGACTCCGTCAAAACGAGAGCTCTGACGGAATCCATCAGAAGAGACGGTAGCTTATCGGATCCTGTTGACTTTTGGGGACGCAGAAAATCGAGAAACGCAACCGCACGTGCTGATATTTGAGGTTGCTTAAAATTAGCAAACGCAACTGGATTCACGAACTGCAGTGAACGATTACGGAAATGCACGGCTGCTAGGTTGAGTTAGAGAGGATCTAGCGTCAGGTAAATAGTGCCGGAAACGGATGACCCTCCTTACTCTCTTTCGGACAGGGTCTAATATGGGATGGAGACGTCAGGAAGCGGCAACTGTTCTCCACGTGGGCTGAGGTCTAGCGGGTGTCGTGGCTGAAACATATGAAATAGTTTTATACCATCGATAGTAGTTCAATAAAATATAATTATCCTATGACTCTGGAGTTCCTGGCTGGTTGCGCGCTAGATGGTAGCAAAAGGTACGGAAATACGTTTCCGAGAGAGAAAAACGAAAGTCAATAATCCGGGACTTTTATGACGTATTTCGAAACGTCATAGTATATATACATAACGTTAAATATTAAACCCTGAAAATATTAGCAGAAATAATTGTGTGTGCGTATGTGCATGTGTGTATCCATGGACGGAAGTCATTAAACTCTCATGTCAGTAAAGAGTATATACCGTTTACTGACATTTTTCATATATACTTTCTTTAAGTATCGGGTTAAGCTTTGCAAAAATGCAAATAAAGATGTTTAACTTCAGTGCAATTTATTCGCGTATATTCGCAAAAGGAAAAGCTTGAATCATTTCACAGGAAATTAAAGGTTATAATTTTTAAGAGGCAGAAGTTGGTTTATAATTAATAAATTAAATTCCTGATTATCACGGAATAAGAAACTAGTTTCAGAATGCATTAAGCTATGAACTAATTTATCTGTATATCAGGCAGCGTGATGTAAAAAAAATATAACTTGCATACATTTTACATTGCATAGGAATCTTTTCAATTACATAAGAATTTCTTTGATGTCGGGCATAAAAATATTTTTATACGTTGCATAAAAATATGTAGGAATCATTCAAGAGTACGTATTCGTTCGAGCGAAGACCCAGAAATTATTAAAGCCGATAGAGTATAGGAATAACAAAGATGTCGAGTGGCACGAGATCGAATATTCTCACGGTTCTTGTCGCATAAATCACATAAGACTCGAAGAGGTTTTTGAGATATCCGAAATGTGGTTTCACGAGGTAAAGTAAAAGCGCAAAGACTGGTAGAGAAGAGAGGAGTAAATCTAGCGAATAAAAGTATAATGAAAATATGATTAAACGTCATTACGAGTTACGCACAGATCGCAGTTCCCACAATCCATCACGGCAGAACGACATATTTTCCTGTTGAACAGTAAAACGATTCTTGGTGCCGCGTAAACTTCTTTCCTCCTTGCTCTTTCCTGTACGCCATAGTATATGTAGACATAGAGTCGAGTGTGAACATACTTGTTTTTTGCCCCAATAAACTGGCAACAAAAATAGGCCGAGTGGTAATCGTGTGAAGGAAACGATAAGGCAACGTAAAAGAAAAAAGGGTCAAGGCGCGAAGAGTAATAAAAATAAAATATCATCATTGTATAGCGTGAAGTTAGCGGAGTAAGCGGTTTTGAGTTTCGCTGGTATTTCAAAGAATTAGTCAGGGCTTTGGGCGTCTCTCCATTCTTATTAGTCTTTCCCCTTTTAAGTATTAAGTTGCACGGGATCGCGAGAACCAAGCAGGAAAGTTATACTTCTTGTTAGGTTAAGTTGGTTTAGGTTAGGTTATGTGAAAACACATGAAAATAGAACGGTAACCGTGAGTCGCAGCTAATCGTGGCAGCAGCCATCCGCCAGCACGAAGGCTTCTCTCAGACTCTCCGTGCCGATTCGATGAACAAAGCAAGTTTGTAAGTAAATTAAAAAGTTTTGCGATTACGTGCTGATAAAAGTTGGAAATTGTGCCGAGAGAACGTAGTCGACACGCAACCGCTTGTCGATTTGTCTCGGGCAGCCTTTACTTACACGTTGCATCCGGGTGAGAAGTTCTTGACAAATTTAGATGGACGTTACTTGAGCTTTTAAGGAATTGGTAGTACGCTGAAGAAACGGCAGAACTTTACTTCCGATCTGTGTTTATGTCGATGGTATTCAATATGGCTGCCGTTCACTTCCGGTGGTTAAATTGATACCAAGCCAGCTGTTAATTTGTACTTGGTTGGAATTTTCCGTGAAGAATTTAAATGAAAAAAAATATATTGAATATTACATATAGATGGATATGAGAATATTTATATGTTACCTGGATATTGTAGGAATAGGAAAGTCCGAATGATTCAGAGTGAATCCTTTTGGACTACCGTGTACGGCGGCCATTGTTCATTATTTACGACCTAATAAAATATATCCAGTCCAACTTTCCGAACTCGCCGATTTTTATTGACATATCCACGTTTCTCGAAGATTTACTGTCAAACTATTTCAGACAGAGTGCTCTAATATTGAACAAGATATCGTGGCGTATCAATCGGAGGTCATCTTAACACCTGAGGCCTGACCTTACGGACTTTACGAAATACGCCAGATCTGACCCTTATCTTATGCTCGCCTCTCTTGATATCACTGCTGCTGGTGCTTCGAATCTTTGAATCCTCGAGCGGAGCTACGAAAACGAGCCTTCGGAGAATCTAATCGACGATGCCGCTCCAATTGACGAACGACTCGACGATTAATGGGACAAGGCGATTTGGTGAAGCCGGGCCAATCGGTTTCTCCGTGTAAATCGGCCTTTATCGTGCTCCTGGATTTAACGGATCAGTGGCTGCGGGACCGATGCTTCGCGAAGCGAAAGAACCTGGAAGAGAGAAAAAATGATTCTATTAAATGTGTCTGCTTCGTGGCTTGAAAAAATCCTTCTTTTCATATGTTTCTTGTTTAAGGCTTAACTAGAACAAAAAAATTTGAAAAAAAAGGCTTCACTCATGAATAAACTCAGAACACTCGATTGTGCCACAATATGGGCGTGAAATTATTTGACATAGTTAATGAAACGTCAAATTTTATTAGTCGAGCATTTAAATCAATTATATTTAACATAAAGGTAAGAATTATGCATTTCATTCGTGATTTTTAATTTTATGCTTCTTTTTCCGTGAAGAGGAAAAAACTTCATGATTGCCAAATAAAAAGTTTCTTTCGAAATCTCGTTTTAAGCAAATTCGCGGCTTTTTTCTTTCAATCGGCCTTCGGCCACTCTTGACTCTTTCTTTCTCCCATAAAGAAAATATTCCTTTTAGAATGATAATTTCATTCTTCAATTTAACTTTATATTTCTGTACAAATCGACGCTTTCGCTTGTTCTTGCTTCGTTTTACAAGAATTTTCGGAATCTTCAATACCGCTTATTCTCGAAGAGAAACAAATTTCATATTGTTTTCACAACTTCGTCTTTTACAATCAGACTTCATTTCACGCGCGAGTCAAAAAATTTTCGTCAATTCACAATGGTACCGATTAAATTTATTTATGTTTTCAAGATCACGTACTATATTAATACCTACTTAAGGACTCTCTTGTCTTCGAGAAAATTTAATTAATAACAGACGTTCATAAGAAGCCAATGAGAATTATAGGCGTTACAGATCTAATCGATAGTTTCTATCCATTTTCAATATAATTCGTATTCCTTCGATGAGTACCATAATACTTATAGATTGCATGCACGTAATAATCCTGATCACGAATTAGATAAAACAATATCACTGTATTAACGTATTATACATAGAATATACATGCATAGGATATATGGAGAATATATAAATTTCTGCATCTCGATAAAAATTATTAAAACATTAAACAAGCATATTTTTCGTAATCTTATATTTACCCTTGAAATATTATAAATTTGCAAAAAACTAAACTGTCAATAAAATTCACGTTTGCGTATCTGGTTTACAAGAGATGAAGATAGTAAACAGGCGTAATATTTCGTAAGAAAGTACAAATAAAATCTGTGTACACTTCGTAACGATCGTACGGAGATAGGGCGAGCTCAAATTTAGACCGTATCAGAATATCAGAAGTAAGAGTCACGAGAAGTAACGATTAACGTAATCCCTAAAGATTTCAACTCTATCAAACAGAAACAAGTGACAGACGACACGTCACGACATAACGACATTTTCGTGACAAATATAATTCCTTGTAATTTAAGGTTATACACGTGAAAGCATACCTACGGTAGATCCACAGGTAAGATACACGTCTCAAGAGACTTTTATACAATAAGACTCATAAAACGATGGTCTCCCCAAAAAATAAAAAACATATTTATTTCGTAGACATATTATGACTATAGAAGCGACGTCGAATTTACCTTTCTATGGGAAAGTAAGATAAATAGAAACAAAAGATAGGAAACCAAACAGACAGACGGACAAACGAATAAAGACAAGAAAGGAAAGAGATTACGAGGCGTATGATACGGGTTACGTACGTGGTAGAGGACATAGAAATTTGCCATGAGCACGTGGAGCTTTGCAGAGATGTGCTCATTAAAACGCTCGAGGATGTCATTAGAAATTCGCGGATGGGTTACACCGGGTACATCTCGGCGTCCATCTTAGTTTGAAAAGTACTGAATGCAGTCGTTAAAATCCTTTGCGACGGTGGCTCCATCTGATCGGCGATTCTTCGTACTTTTGTGCTTCTATGACCCTAAGCGATTACAGCGCCGAGTAGGGATCGCGGAATATCATAGAAACTTTTATCACGATCAAAGTTTTCGTTCTTTCACAGTTACGGATTGTTCGATGGATATTGCCATTAAAATTATTGGCAAACGTTCTGCGTTATACCGTGAACGCTGTATTTGGTAGAAGCGCAAACGGTAGTCTATCGAATGACGTCTATTTCCATTACTTTGAAATTTCTAGTGCGGTGAAATAGGTTTGTTTCCGTGAAATCTATTTGACGAGGATCAAACAAAGGTTCTCAGTGTGGGTTCAACAAGAATCAATGACTTCGCTACCTGACAATAATCGACAAAGGAATCCTCTCCTAAGGTTCTGTTATCTCATTATTTTATTCCTCGTAGACGCAACTATATAAAATCCCCTCATCTTTTATTTTGAGAAGTTAGCGTTTATATACGCAAATAATTCAAAGGATTTACACGATTCAATCATACAGCAGACTCCCGTATAACCCGGGAGGAAATCGTGCTGTACTTAGTTCGTAAATCAAGTAATTCCTGTGTTTTATTATTTGCGCGTTGTACGAAGAATCGCGTTATATGAAAACAGTAATCGCAATATCTTTGGCGCGTTATAGAAATTCGCGTTGTAAGAATTTGCTGTCTACTGTATCTTCTTTCATCAATGCTACAAGGTTCAAATTACAAATTTTCTATGAGAATTAATGAATTAGTGAATTGTAGGTTTTAACTGATTTATTAAGAGTAACATGATTCTTTACTAACTACATGCTAAATCATGTTTCTTGACGATTTCTTGTATCGTACACATAAACAAATATAGATTCATTACAAACTTGCATGATTAGAACACAAGAATCACAAATCTTATATACAAGTTCGATAAAGTGTATATAAATAAAAGATGATCAGAAACAATAAAAATAAATCCTCGATAAACAACTAACAATAAGTATCAGTCATTGGTAAGTAACTCAGGCTTGATGGACCCTAACACAAAACCTCGGCCCATTAATAGGAAATCCGATCCACTTACATAACAATTAAAAGTAAATAACAGATCGTCCCCTCTTAATCAAGAGGGTAAGTCAATCTTTATCGATAACCATTAATTTCCCAAGCTTTAAGAGACTGTCGAGGCACTGCAATAAGTGTACGACGTAACCTCAAAGCCATAAACGATAGAGAAATTCTTGGCCATTCCTATTCCACCCATTCTGCACGTTTCTCCACCATTCCGATCTGACTTCATTAAGCAAGACGTCGCCTCCCAAGAGTCGCTCGTTTACGTAAGGACAATAGGGATTCTCGAAAACTCACAGGTCCTTTCTTGCCAGTTGAGAAGGACAATGGCAGCAAAGGGTAACCAGCGCTTGCTGAGATAATATTCGCCCCGTCCTCGGCACAATGCCCGTCTTAATTCAGCAAGATACTCGTCATTAGCCGTTGGAATTGTTTGCGATAAATATGCCATAATTTATTGGATCAACTGAACTTCCATGCGGAGGTTAGAATTCCACTTCGCGATGTATATGAAATGGACGGCCTCATAGTTGCCGCGAAGATCTCTAATTCTCGTCGAAGTAAACTGGATTAATAATTGCAGGTGGCGCTGTCTCGCTGTTCACTAGATTAATAAACATCTCCCAGCAGACGATTAATTTTCTGCCAAGATGGCGGCTGGGAGTGAGTGGTTGTCTGAGAGAGAGAGAGAGAGAGGAGACTCCGTTAATAGAACGTGTCTAAAGGAAGAAGAATCGAGGACTTGAACAAAGAAAATGATGAAAATCCAACGAAGACCAAACGATTCGATTTTTTTTTATTACTAATCTTAAAATCTTTTGAAATAGAAAACCGGTAGGTTTTTTTCCCCCATTAGAGTCGGAATGAATGTGCCGCTTTTTTTCAAAGGTATTAAATCGATTGGCTGACAGGTCGTAAAGCGTCAGCGATTCTGGCGTAGTTTTCCCATGTGAGACAGATTGTTCTATCTCGTAGACCGTTATTAGGTGTGATGTTTATTGTAGCACGTTTTTCGCGTATTTATCGAAACTTAATACCCTTCGATAGTAATAATCGGTATTGATTGATAATTTTATAGTTAATAATTTTATTATCGATTTAATGTATCAACTTGTAAGCTAACTTTGGCATTCCAAGTGCTTCTCGCAATATAATCGGAAAGTCATATATGCATAATAAATTGGACTAACTTCAACGTGACTTAGGGTAAGTTTTACTAACTTCGTTTATGCTCCATTCTAAATTCAACCTAGACTCGCGACAAGACTCGCGATTTCTCCGTCTATGCACTGCTTGCGACTTTTCGTATGTGGCTAAATGGTCTATGGGAACTTTGTGAACAATGGGAGTACAGATTAGGGCAAGTTGAAACGAATGAAAATTAATGAGAGTACTAGAGATCCGACGAGATCACTGAATAAATATGAAAAGCCATAAAGCACAGAGTGAATTGGTATTATGATGGCTTTACGATCATATCCAGAGAACATTCTGGAAGCGGGACGGACTGGTTTATTAAAATAAAACAGATGGCCAAACCGGAACGAGAAGTCAAGCGGCCATTCGTTTCCGTGCATTAATCTGCCGGGGATTGTCCTGACAAACTAAAAATAATATTCTCATCGTTGGTTATTTCAGACTTAAAAAAAAAAGGACCGAGACGAAATTTTTCTCGGCTGGAAAATATGTAAAGCAGCTAACGAGCAGTTTCGTCAAAATTTCGACGTAGATAAAACAACGTGAATTTTACGAAGAAAGGATACAGCAGGTAAACGAACGTCGATTAGAAACCCAACCGCCATGATTTTACCAATAATTCAATATGAGGTTATATATAGATATACAAGCAGTCCCATGGGCTTGCACGTACTAGGTTACTTGTGGGGAGTCTCTTCTAAGATTTTATCAAGGACTTGTAATTGCTAGAACAATGGAGGACGAAAAAGAACAAGAGAAGAAAAGATGCTCAGCAAGCTTTACAGTGCCTTAGGTAAGGCTGGATTACGGTACTGAAAGTAAAATAAAAATATCCTTAATGTATCCAATTTTTCGTTTAACTATACCCTTATCGAAAAATAACAGTGGCGAATGAAATTTCGAATCTTACCAAAGGAGTATCGAGCCCATTTTATCCTTTGGCGAAACGAGCTTATATTCTCGCGGAAACGTGTTTCTGCAAAGTGATGCCAAAACGGTGGCTCCCGTTATCTTCCATTATAAAGTTGAAATTTACGATTCTTCAGGGCGTCCAGAGGCAGAAGCGATATTGCGTGGCACGTGAGAGCAATACTTCACATTTATGTGTTAATATGCAACAGATGCGGGCCTAAGAAACTTTGACTTAGCCAGTCGTTTTAACCGTTCGTGTAAATTATGCGGATAGTAAACAAAAAAAAATGGTGGTGGTTTAGATGTACGGAGTGGGGAAAGAAAATACCATAGAAAAAATAAGGGTAAGCACGGTCGCGATCCAGTGGAAAAAGAAAAATTTGCATGACTCGTATAATTTCGTACAGTGGCGCGCCCTTGCGTGATTACGGGGAAGTAGAAAATCTAGAAAGACGTAAAAGAAATGTAAAAGTTGAGCGAAAAAATACATATATATAGGACGAGATTTTTACTCGATATGGAAAACGAAGAAAAAGTTATGTAAAGTCGCGTGAGAATTTTACGTATTCGCCGGTTGAAATCTTTTGGCAAATTTTTCTTATCATAAAGGTCCTTTGTGTGGATATTTTTAAAATTTACACACCATGCTTTTTTTCGAGTTTCCATGCGGGTGAGCGTTTTGATTTTAAAAATTTCTGTGTATCACTTTGCTATCGTGTCATTGGTCTCTTCTTACTTGAATTTCATTCTACGTAGCGCGATGTATAAATCGATATTTTTATTTGTGTTTACGGATCATTAGTCGAATTTGACATTTCTGTTTCTGCCTGTCAAAACACAGAGCTGTGTGCAATTAAATCATAAAGTTGCGACAGTCAGCGGTAAACGTGCTCTTGTTTACTAATGAATGTTGGATGCAGCAAACAGCAGTCAGTCACGTTACAGCCGGAAGATAAATACGTAGTTTGCTATAATGATTGAATCTATTTTGGTACTGATCATATAGATCCGTTAGGCGAAAAAGCTACGGGAGGAAATATCAAATAGTTATTACGTGTTGCTGCAATTATAATTCACATGGTTCATATTGAGTATTGAAATTTGATATATATATATATATATATATATATATATATTTCTAGAGACAAATGAACTACTAATGTAAAAGGGAATAAAAAGAGTTTACATAAATATTAAAAATTTTTTAATTTTAAATAATAAAAAAAGATTACTCTCTTGTCCAAAGCAAGGGAATTCGATGCACAATGGTCAAGAGAATCGATAACATCGCCAAGTATTTTCCAATAGGGAAATTTAATTTCCAAATAAAATTGAAATTCGCCCAGGGGTCATTCGGAATGTAAGCTCCGGTGTGAAGTTATGCATTTTTTAAAATATAGAACATTTTATTGAAAATATATTTGGAGTATTTACAGAATTCTTTCGTTTAAATGTTTTGCTTAACTTGCATAAAGAGTGAACGGTATACGAATTTTTGAACAAGATTTGACGAATTTTTGTCAAATATTTTTGAGTTAATTTTAACAATATTTATTAGTAATTGTTAGAATTGACTCTGTTCGCGTTTAAAAAAAAAATATTCTAAATTTCCGTCGAAAAAAATTATTCTAAATTTCCGTCGAAAATGACTTGGAATGCGTGGGATGCGAAGGAAACTCCAGAATATTTACAAGCTGCACTGGGTATTATTTACAAAAAGAAATTTTACGTGACGCAAAGTATTTTTGACGTCGTGCCATTCTCCGCTCTCTACGTGATGCAAATGAGACACGAGAGAGCAATTTCATATACAAGGAAACGCCTTTGATATTCCAGCAGAATTTTTAACCCTCCAGTAGTCCTCGCAGTCCTTGCGAATAATGTTTCTTTTATTTTCGACAATGCTTCATAATTTTTTGACACCTTCTTTTAGTAGCCAATACATTTCATTACATTTGTTACATAAGAACCTTGAAGAAATCCGATTACAGAAATACGGACTGTCAGTCCGTGGGATCAAAGGCGCCCGAAAATTACACGTGTCTACTCGAGGATCAGAGATGTTAGGAAATTTTGAAAATTGGAACAAAAAATATGCCTTATAAAAAAATATTCCGTATCGCACAGTCTATGTTATTTATAAAATGTCACTTCTTCATTTCTTTTCTTAAAGATCCTCAAAGAAAATTTTGAATCTAATGAAGATACGTCTTGAGAATTTTTTAAAAAGAAATAGAATACCAACAATTTTCATTTTTCTAAACCCTGCAAAATAGTTGCAACTTTAACTTGGCAATCTTTTTTCCCCTTTGTTTCTCATTCTTTGACATTTTTGTTTTCTCTATTTATTCCTCTTCATAGATGTCGGAATTTTGGCCCTTTTGTTCTCGGTCGCAGAACCGTCGTTATCTACGACATTCAGTTAAGAGTGTTCCCTTTGAGAAACTTCACACTTATCCCAAGTTTTCCTTCTAACAGGAGAGAAAAGCGACTGTTTCTGTTTCTTCTGAAAACTGAGATACTGACCCAATCATAGCTTAGCCGCTGTTAATATTTTGAAATAAAAAATTTATAAATAAAAATTACAAAATATAGGATATTCAATATCTGTATGATAAATTGAAAATTAATCTAATACGTTAAATCGAATCAAATATCCGTTTTCATAATCAAACAAATAATTAATAAAATTTGAAAAAACATTGCAAGTATGTCCATTCACTATAAATACAAGTAGCGCGTAAAACTGTATTGAAAGATATATATTTTATGTTAAAAAGAAATTTTTCGATTTTATTTTCACCTAACAAATTTTTATTACAACTCCTTGAACCGTAAACTATCAATATATATGTATACAATAATAACCATATACACTCTAATGCAACATCGAGACAAAAGTCGCAATATGTCGATTTAATAAAAAAATTTTCTCGCTTCTACGAGCTTTTACGAAATTACTATCGGAAAATTCTCTCTTGACCGTGTTTCGAAATATTCTGTAGTTGCACGAAAATAATTTCATTACGTTCCAATAAGCGAATGGTGTAGCCATCAAAGTGCGACTGAAACCGTGCTCGAAATTCATATCCACACTGGTAAAAATAATGGAGAATTCTTACAAATGAAAGCTGCCGGTACCCAAAAATTTTATATATAAATTCGAAATTTTTTTTTTACAAATCGTGACAGAGATATCGTATCGTAAAAAAAAAGGGAAGATAATAAAATGTCATATCTGTCATTAATTAAATATGTATTTTTCTACAAATCTTTAATAATAAAATTTCATTGAAAAAAAAAAGAAAATTTTAATCACAACAACAACAACTAATATCATCCTTTCATATCACAGTCAGTCCTTCCTCTCACTGATCTTTTCATTCTTTTACCTCTTCATCCTGTCATCCCAAGTCGAGAACACGTAGCAGACTTTTTTTGTCTTCTGCGACAGCACAAGGCAATCGTCTTGAAAGAAGCACAAGACGCGGAATCCCTGTCGGATATTCGAGAACGAAGGATTTTCCTCAAGATGCTCCAGAGATCCAGGCTTTTCTTGTTTCGTTCAATTAAACATTCTTCGCCATGAAAACATTTATCACCCGGTACGTTTCTTATGCCGACTGACTTAAACCAAGCCTAGATTACCTACCTAAATGCAGAACAATCAGTAGACCGACTAAAGAAGACATACAAAATTGATCGATAGGGTAAAATAAATTTTTTTTTCATTACGCTTGAAAGAATTTTTTATTTAATTCTACGATAACGAAATTCATATTTTCCCGCCTCTTCGAAGCACCCAACTTAAACGTGTTTCTTTATAATCCCGTGGAGTCTAGTGGAATTACTTTGGCATACAACATGCACACGTGTTATTCTGCTCATTCCACATGGCTAATATTTACATCCACCTCCACTTTCGCCCTCTATTTTTTTGCATATGGGTCAGCCTGCGGAATACAGTGAGTATATGACTGTCAGGTACTGATACACGAATCTGGACACAAAGCCTAGTAAACACAATAGAAAATTCCCCCAAAATATCTGGATTCAAAAGAAAGGTTAGAACCATTATGTTACGGCACTGGCACAGAAGTTTTATGAATACCATAATACATTTGCATTACTATAACCTGACTATTATATATATATTTATATATATGAAGCATATATATATTTATATATATATAATAGTGTTATTTGAATATTTTGATGTCCTCCTCCATTTGTTTATGATCAAAATATAATAGCATATCTCCCTCAAAAAAAGAATTCAATTTCCTGAAATTGCGTAACCGGAAGAGCAGCAATGTAAAAAATAATTTGTCCATATTGAATTGTAGCTACGATAAAACAAATAAAGGTAATATAAAACAAAGAGATAAAAATTGGTCAATAAATGTAAAAAAAAATGAACATGTAAAATACACGGCTAACGCGTGGTTACGTAATACGTACACATATGTATAGTACAAATATATTCTATTGTTTCCAACTGACCAGTCGGCGTAGCAGGAACGTAATAAAATAAAGTAGCATACGAGTATATAACGCGAAATAGAAGGAAATGGATGTTCAGTAGAAGCTCTTGGCTGTTCCTTATAATCCGATTACCGTAGCCCGCTTTCAATTCTGTCGACACTATCGAACATATTGGAGATCGTCGACCTCTGCCGATCTTCTTCGTCTCCTCGTTCTTCCTCCGCCAATCGACCTTCGCCCTAAGCCAGGCATTCTTGGTGATTTACTAAATCGCCCGCACGATCCTCTTGATAGGCTATTTTTCCATGAGTAGAAACCACTATTCCTTGTTGCTGGCACCCACTGTTGTCCCGAAGATTTTTCCAGCCCCAATGATATTATCCTCACTGACATATATATATATATACGCACAAAAGAATTCCACAAAATTTTCAGATCTCCAATTTAGTTATCTTTCCTTTTCAGAAAATTGCCCACGCGGATCCTCAAGATAAAACAGAAAAAAAAAGCGCAACGATTGAACCGTCATACAGCTACAGTAACTTTGACGTGGTTTTTTTTTAAGTGTACCCTTAGCGACCCATGAAAAAAAAAACGAATACCTAGGATTTAGCAGAATTCGTGAAAGTCATTGAAGCAAAGAAAAAAGGTCCAAAGATACACAAAGTACGCTGGTCGGAGACGGGATTCTGTAACGATCTCATCATTTAATTGAATGGCGTACGAGATTGCTTGTACGGTAACAATGCTCGGGACGATCCAGGTGCGTCGGTTCTCAGTGAGCCTAAAATGTTTGAGATGTTCCTGATCGTTAAAAGCATATAGAATCCCATTGTGCACGTGATACGTTAATTTAATGGATCTGAGGAGTTTAATAATTTAATAAAATTTTCTAACCTGCCCCATTGCGACCAGATTAGATTCTTGTAAAATGCCTATGCGGACCAGGAGATTGAATTAAATTCCTTATGGGAAATCCTTGCAACGCATTTTCATTATACGCACGAGATTACCATAAGTTTCAGACTCATAGGTGGTAGATAGTTGTAGATTAATACAACGTTCAAGTCCTAAAAGTGAATGGACCAAGTTATTGCAACAATGGGGTAGAACAACAGTAGGTGGTTTTACGATTAATTCGTCTACGATCCAGTAAAGCTTGCATATACATATGTATAAGCGGAAGGAATCAGAGAAGAGTGAAACGGGTGGATCCATCGATGCAGAATTAGGTTAAAGGTTACGTGATTACTTTGATAAAGGGTTCAAACCGATTCTGTGTAAAATTAAGAGACGAGGAGAGAATACGTAGCGTCTTTATTAGACGGCAGTGGGGTGCTTATGTATTTCAAGAGGTAGTAGGGAGACCCACGTGGTTAAGCGTCGGCGTCGGTACGCCGTCGTCGGAGAATATTTCTCATGGAACTTTCCAGTCCTTTAGGCAACATAATGCCGCGGAAGCCAGTGGGACGCGGCGTTAACGAGCGTGCAATTAATACCTGGGATGCTGTAATATCTGTAAAAGCGAGGCAATAATCCCTAGACGGTTTGGTTAAAGGCGAGAGACACCTTTACGGAGAGAAGATCGGATAGGTCGGGAAGCTATTAATAATTTTAATGCGCAACAATTTAAGTAAAAGCTTGCCCGAGATATCGTCCGCCCTAACTGAACGGCGAGGCGGGTCGCAGTTGTCAACCTTCTTTAATTTATACGGAGAAGCTTTTACATTATCGGCCTTGGTAAAAGTGCACCCTATGGAATTCGTTTAATGAGGATGGCATAAAGCCCTTTGCCAAGGACGATTCAGGAGGGACGCTGTCGACGATTGGAATTGGCTGCTGTTCAAGGAAACTTATGTTTCGCCATTCTTTTTCTCTTATATTTCATTTGCTTCTTATTCCCGTCCCTTCTGCTCTTCATATTCATACTTTTGCTATCCCTCGTGGATTCCATACGGATATAGATACGTCTTTATACGTATATATGTATATATGTATATATAGAAAATGCGATTTTCTTTCTGAAGAAATCCTTGGGGAGGAGCTAGTCGCATATCAATGGGATTGGAATATTTCCGTGAAAACCATAGAATAGTCACAGGGAAAAGACGCGGAGGTCAGGTAAAAATGTCATTGGTGTAAGAAGATAAAGTCGGGCGAAGCGAGAGAGATGAGAACGATGGCTTAATCAAGTATAGATAGACCAAGTTTCCTGGTAAACTCATCCAGCCGTATGGTGACATATGAAAGAGGAAAAAGCATATAGTCGGGTGAGGTAAAAGGAAAAAAAAAAAGAATAAAACTATTATACCCATTGGGTAACACGGAATGTCGGAAACAAAGGTAACAGGAGTGGCGAGGCTCACGCATTGTCCTTGATCCTTTGGGATCTACGTCCGAGAAGGAAGCGACGTCGTACTCGCACTCGGCAGTACCGTGCTAGGTCGATTCGTTGGTAAGAGAGGTTAGTGTCCCAATAGAAGTTCTGCCTACGTTTGCTAGTGGGTCTGGTTATTATATGAAAATCTCCAGGGAAATCCGAACGGCCGGACAAACAGAGCGGCGAGAGCTGCGACCAAATTCCGCCGGAGGTCTTGTCACCGTGGAGATAATTAATATCGTCCCTCGAGTGAGTCGCACTGTACAAACATTTCGGAGCCACGTCAGGATACGTATCAAGAATAGCTGGTACTTATCAAGATGGATTCAAGAATGTTTGTTAATAATATATCTAAATAATGAACATGAACTTATATAGTACAGTTGAATGGGTTATCGACAAGTACGTCAAATATTTTAATAATCTAGTAATATAAACAAAGCAGGCTGTACAAAGGGTGATAAAAAAATACACCCTGTCCAAACGTCCGTAGAGGACTTGTATATGGTATATACGTATAATCACCCAACGGTCCAGTTTGAAAGAAGATAATAAAAAAATCCTTGGCATTCTCCATAGTGATTTTATATTGCCTTATGAGGATACTGCTTCTGGGATACAAAAGAGTCTTTCGCACCGAATTCATTCACGGGTTCAGAGCCACCCCTACAGTGCCGCATATTGTCCCTGGAAGCAAGGCAAAGGTAAGACGCGTGTCCCGGTATATTGGCAATATCATGAATCCTTATCAACTATCTCCTTCGGACGGCGGAGGAGGTTCTCTTGCTTTAATAAAACGTACATAGTGTCTTGGATAAAGGGAACGCTTTATCACCTTTATGAATTCTGCAGCCGATCGTTTAAGCGATGCCTTCTCGCCCTTGAGGTAAAGGAAAGAGGGGGAGGGGGGGTAGGAGGGAGGTAGAGAGGAAAATGGACGTGGAAGAACGAGGGCGAAATCACCAGGGAAAATTGTGAATCCTGGCTACGGTAAGACGAGACACGTCGTCCCTCGACGGTGCTGCCCTCCAGGCAAAGGAATCGGTATTTAACGGCTTGCGATTTACCATGTTGCCACATTACAAAAATTCTCCAACACAAAACCCATCCACTTAATGCCTGGCAATTCTCGGGACCGCCTGCGAATTATAAGACCGCTTCCTTTTACGAGTCCGGCGAGCTGCCGGAATATTACGCAAGAGCAGTGACTGATTACCTTAAGGGTGGCTATGTCTTATCTTATGCAGCAATTTGTCTGTCTTCTTGGTGCGTTGCGAAATGGACATCCTTTCCTTAGCACTCGAGTTCTTCCCATGGTGTTGCGTGAGACGACAACGTATACATACGTTATCTCCACGGCAATGTGTCTGCCTATCAAGTTTCACGAAGCTCTGACAAAAAAATAACCTAAAAGAAATCTGAGAAATATGTCAGATTGTACTCTAAATACATTGAAGCTAGTCGGCATTACAGTCCAAGTACTGAGTACACAACGTAGACACACAATGCCCTCCTGGAAGAATTCTCACGATAAATCTGTCTGTGCCAAAATAAAGAGATTCAGCCAAACGTTGAAGATAACGCGATTGAAAAACTTAGAGGTAACAATGAAATTTCGACATTAATAATCATACGACTATTAAGCCAATAACAATGCCTTTATTAGAAGCGGTTCAATGGAGTCTACCATTGTCATGCGTGGGCTTACAAACTGGATTCCGATAATGTACAATCGATAACGATATAATCGTGGTACATATCGTAAATGGTACCGTGTTCATATATCCGTTGTGTAATAGGTTTTGTATCAGTTCCCTGTTATTCCTTAATGACACCACTGTTGATTTTCATAACGAAACGAGCAACCAAGGAATGCTCGTGTTTAAAAACGAAACTAAATGCTGAGTATGTCAAATAATGAAATAAAGTACCGGATGAAAAGTTGCCAATGATAGACATCGCTGAGCCTTAAGGTTACTCCTAGCCGGGATTAGGATTTTCCCTGCGCTGGGAGGCATCGCAGTCGAGGATTTGAATGGTAAACATGCCACTCGGAGGTTTCCAGCGAATGTCGGCAAACCCGGGGTCTAAGGTATAACCGGGAGTTCTGTTTGTTGACTCGTTAGCCAGCGATGTTCTGCATCCGACATTTCCTCTCTCTCCTCGCGTCTTCTCGTCATATACACACTTCACACACTCGTCTCTTCCACTTCCTCTGTCCTCTCGAAGAACCCAGGACACGTTTGCTCCGCGCATACGATATCTCGAACGCTTCGAGATCGAGAAAAAAGCAGGCGGCCATGTGCATAACTTCAGGACGCTCGGAATAGAGGGCGCGCGATTCAAATGCACTACGCGCGTACTGGCAGGTTTTTCCGAAAGTTCGAACCTCGTAAAACGTTATAGCGTGGGTCTGCACGTTTCAGTAGAATTCGCGAAACCTTTCGGTTGTTTTCGTAAAAGGCAGGCGATCGTGCCGCGAATCGACTGGATGAGAGGCAGGTTTACAGGAATAAGAATCGAAAATGCACTTGTGGTCAATGAAATTCTAACCTGTAACTTTGTATTCAAGTGAAAATACGAAGCCGTTCTAACCGACTTTAATTAAGCTTCTGGCTCGAGTGGAGTCTGCCAAAAGTGAAGTTACGGTATTGAAGATATGTAGCTACCTAGCTGAAGATAGTTACGTAAGGTTTCTAAAGTCCTTCTGCAAAGCCGTCGATATTGCAGTTTAATTGGTTCTCGCGAGAGGGCATTATTCCGGAATATAGACAGCCTCCACTATCCAGCCAACGACGTAGTAACAATCCTACGTTCTCCAAGCTTTGTTGTCTCGTCCTGGTGACCCGAGCGCGGACGGTCGACGCGACGAAATATGAAGCAATAAAAATTCATAGAGGCATTTCATGCTTCGCCGTTTAGATATATGACAAATGGCAGATATGGGATTTCACAAAGCGATACAGGACAGGCCACGCGTGCCTCCATACATATCGGATGCATATAAATCCGAGACGCTACATTCGAACTGGTTATTAACATTTTTATGGGCTCGCATTTTGTCTACCTGCCTACCGGATATTGGCGATTCTACAGTTTCCCAAGAGCGTCCTCAATTCGATGAAATCCTTCGCTGATACTATAAAAGACCAATGATCGTTCAGCTTCTTGACATTTACGATATATATATACTTCTATAGAGATAATATACAGAGAAAAGCTATAGATATTATATCAATATCCTGCGAATGCTATTTTTGAAATTCATCAACCCTCTTATGGCTTAAATCCAAAACGATCTTGAAGAATACCGCAAAAAATACGTAGCCCATAACTCCTCCGAAGATGCCATCAGCAAATCTCGTTTAACCTTGCAAACCTACGATGGAGGAAGCTCTGGCAGAATTCGACGTTAGAAACATGGTTTATGCCATTTCAGTATAAGAGGTGGTCGTCCTAAGCAGCACTATGTATGCGGTCCGTAATATTACGGTTATACGATTTCAAGTATTGGCCTGGGCAATTCCAATAGCGCCAGAGATCAATATAAATTTAAAAAAAAAAATAAAAAATAATAAATAAGAAAGAGGACATCTGTTTTTCAACGACTGCCCGTTATGTGAAAAACATATATACTTAAACGTGTATACCTCGAGTAACTGTGTGACGAAGGCAGACAATGCTTCTTCGCGCGTTTCTATTGACACTGGAGAAACGTTCTCGACAAATTTCGACAGGAAGGACATAGATGGCGCCACTGTCGCGGGGTGACGTGACGTTTGCGTTCTGACATAAATGGAGTGACTGGCCTTCGGTCGAGCGTGCGAAAATTCCACTTCAAGCTGAAAGCTTTCTTTGCCACAAAACTTTACTCTGACAGTATAGATGAACGCGCGCCGATATCAGAAAATTGTATTGCGGAGTGTGTCGCTTGGCAAATTGCAACGTTCGTTATTTTCACGGCAGAATTAGTAACGCCTAGTGAGAACCCGAGATCGGACTCGTTAATGCAACGAGCGCATTAGCAGTAAATCTCCGGTCCTGTTTTCCGAAACGCTCCCGGGATAACTTTCGGGCATGAGACTGGATTAATTTCATTTTTCGTCCCCGTTATTCCAGGGTGCGCGCCCGTACATCGTAAACTTTCGTGAAACTGCTCGCGTAAACTGAACGCCTAAATAATCGGCCGTTGGCGAATAAACGCTTGTACGAACCGAAATAATTAGAAGGATTATGATGTACCGCAATTGCAGCTTGCGCAATGCTTGCATTTCGACACAGTGTAATGATAACGTATAATGAAGAGACGTTGGAAAAATGATCAATAAAAATTATAGGAAACGGTGCAGGAGGAATGGCGAGGCGCTAGAGTCAGTAATTTAATAGAAAAAGAAAAAGTGAAGAGGAATGAAAAATAAAAATTACCCCATAAAACGCACTACAAAACTAACCATAGAGAAATTAAATGCGTACGAATAAGTTTCATTTGTGACGTCCATAGAATCGTAGTTCCTGTTTTTCCCGTCGTACGGCGCGCCTCGCCCATAAATATCCTCTAGGGTATCCTGATGTTCGGGTCATTAAGCATCCTTTGCTTGAAAATAAGCAGACACGAAATAAAAGTGCAGGAGTTGTGTACGGGGCAAGTGAAATCGATAAATCATGTGGAGAACATAAGAAAAAAAAAAAAGATAAATGACATAAGAAACAGAACGATACAATTGCTACGTCTCAATAACCGGTAAGTTCGGCAAAAGTAGAATCCATATCGTCGCAGATGTATTTGTACTTTTCCTTCTCCTTGAATAGATTGTCTGAAATATTTCAGAGATACAAGGATCAGTCGAATACATTTAATTCTCTCGTCATCATTTCTCACGTACCTTCCCTCACATCCATTTCCTTCAAAAAGGACTTTACAGTCTTCTCCGCCGTAATTGCACGTTTCTCTGCCTCCTTCAGCTTGGCCTTCAGCTCTTTCAATTGCTTCTTAAACTCTTCGACTCTTTGATTGGCCTGTTTTATTTAACAACATAGACGTATGTACATGGGAATAGGGAGTGACAAGGAGGGGAGGGAGGAGGGGGGAGTAAAAATATATTTTTTTATAAACAAATTTTTCATATCTTTACCTTCTCCTCAGACACCTCCAGAGACTTCAGGATGTTCCCGACTATGAAGAGCTCATCCTCACGCTCAACGATCTTCCTGCAAGGCACGTTTCCGTCAGTTGACCGAGAACTACAAGGACGAGCATTCTCAGGTAAAAACGATCACGTACGCCTCGCTAGACTTGACGCGTTCCTCTGCAGCTTCAAGCTCGTCCTCGACGAAGGCCAGTTTCCTTGCGATCTCGTCGGACTTCGAATCGGCATCCTCTGCGATTAATCTTGCTTCCTTCAGCTGAGACGTCAGCTGATCCATACGTTCCTCGTCCAATTTGCTTCTGTTTTCCAACACCTTGCAGATGCTAAACCGGAAAGAAATCCTTGAGATGCAAATAAACAGGGGGAAGCTTTATTGAGTAGAAAGCTTTTAAGTTCTACAACGTGAACCTTGTATCGACAGCTTTAAATAATTTTATGACTGACCGTTTTGCGTCTTCGGCTGTTTCCGTCGCTTGAGTCAATTTAGTCTGAGCTATCAAACGTCGCTCTTCCGTTTTTTCCAAAGTTGCCATACACTGCTGCATCTTACGATTTAATATCGCAAGCTCCGACTGTGCCTGCGATTATTTGTTTTTAATATTTTTTTTTTTTTTTTTTTTTCGAAAAATTTTATACTTCGTTTTTTTTCCCACTAACCACCATTAACGCTCTCTCCTTCTGCTCCAGACTTGCGATCGACTTTTCCAACGAAGTTTTACTCACTTCGAAGTCATGCTCCATCTGCACTAACTTTTTCTCCAAATCTCGTACCTCGTCGTGAAGCTTTTCTTCGCGACGGTTTGCCTCCTTGGCCTGCAGATCGCAAGTGTCTGCTTTGTCCATTGCCAAGTCCTTTTCGACCTTGAGAGTCTGAAGACGCTTCTTGATTGCGTTCATGGTCGTTTCTTATCTCTTATCTTTCCTCCGTCTTAATAATTATACCTGTTCTTGGTTAATTACTATTGAACAATTTAACGTTAAAAAATTATTAAAATATTTACCTTACAAATTCAGTAGCTTCTCGGGTACCTCTTCTTTTCTAATTTAGCGGACAGCTATCTCCCGCGATAATGGAAAATCTAATATTCGGTATTATTAAAAATATCAAATTCAAGGTCAGGTAAATCTAAAGCTCTTATATCTTTTTTTATCCTCCGATCGATAACCGTTACGATAAATTACGGCCTCCAGCTGACTTTCGAATCTAATGCTCGCGGGTTACTGCACCTGATGACCGAACGGAACATTGCTTTATAGACTCGGATAAAATGCAAAGGGAACGAAGCGTCTAGTTCTTTAGTTAGACACAAACGAATTCTTCAACTTCTTCAAGCGTCTCGAGACAGACCGTTTCTTACGCATGCATTCGCCCTACGTTATCATGCAGGTACGTGGCTCGTTACAAAAGTTTACCCGACTCCCGTTCTCCTTTCTAGGCCAACGAGCTTTTCCTGAATTTCACATCGGCGACGGGAGTTTCCCTGGGAGAAAATTTTCAATTTCTATAAAATCGAGGGAATCCCCCTCCTAGTAGAGAAACTTTACTACTCCTTTCAAGACTCGAAAACAATGAACGTCCGTTTCGAGCGTACCAATTATCAACGTTGAGCATAGGTACAGTTCGCACTAAGATGCCGCAGTCACTTTTATTTAATTAAAATAATTTTAATTAAAAATTCGTCTGCTCAGACAAAGGAACATTACTTCACGAGGAATGTCAGGCGGTAACGGAGGGTTTTACAGGTACGGAACTTTTTTTTTCGCCGGATGAAAAATAAAGGTAAAAAATCGACTCGGGCTAATTAACGCTCCTAAGGATCTCAGGGAATGAATTTTCATAAGCTTCCGGTTTAATGCCATAGTTTATTGAAAGTGAGAATTTACATGTAATCCGTGACGTTAGCGTCGCGGCTGTACAGAAAAATATATTAGTCGCTCTTCGAGAGGCGGATGGACGCAGGATATCGATGGGCTTCTGAAAAATAAATCGTATTGTAAATCGATCGATCGCTAGGATCGACTTTGGCACGCGTCATGCGAGTTATGGAAGCCATTGCATCGTGCATTGTGCATTTGGATGCGACCAGTCTGTGCATCTTCCTCAGCGATAGCGATAGTAAACGGTTATTTTTAAGCGACGAAGCCCCGTTAAGGTATTCCCCGGGAAACGGCCAAGAGGCCTGCAAGCCAAGAACCGAAATAAAAGCTCAATCGATTAACAGCGAATATAGAATAACAATAGCGAATAATGGAGTAGAAAATAAAGGATCATCTCGTTCTCTAATATCCGGTAAGTTCAGCGAACGTGGAGTCGAGGTCGTCGCAGATGGCTTTGTACTTCTCCTTCTCCTCGCGCAGCTCATCTGTACGAGGAAAGTCAAGAGAGCGATTAATTTTTTGAATTATTCTTTTTTTTCACTTTTACATGAAACATTTTTTTTTGCAATTTTCTTACCCTCCTTTATGTCCACGTCCTTCAGCAATTGCTTCACCGTTCTCTCTGCAGTAATGGCACGTTTCTCGGCCGCCTTTAGCTTTACCTTCAATGACTTAAGTTGTACCTTGAAGTCCTCCACTCGTTGATTCGCCTAAAACGTGGGTATTTAATGAGGTATGTTTAGAAAAAATTGGCCAAATTTTTTGTTAAAAAAAATATTTTTTTTTTTGCAAATGCACACAAACCTTTTCCTCGGAGACCTCAAGTGACTTGACGATATTTTGCACGATGAAGAGCTCGTCCTCGCGTTCGACAATTTTACTGAATGGTAAAGATCGTTTTTTTTTTATTCTACCTCGGCGAGTCTATCTAATAAATGGACCGATGCTCAATTCACAAATACTAACGCTTCGCTGGTCTTTACTCTCTCCTCGGCTGCTTCAAGCTCCTCTTCAACGAACTGTAATTTCCTGGCGATTTCATCAGATTTCGCATCAGCATCTTCCGCGATCAATCTTGCATCCTTAAGCTCAGACATAAGCTTCTCCATACGCTCTTCGTCGAGTCTGCTCCTGTCCTCGAGTACCTTGCACATTCTTTGAGAAAAGACAAATTTTTTTTAAATTATAAAAAAATATAATTTGACTTTTTTTTATTAATGCCGACGGAACGGAAACGACGTATGAACCTTCTTGCGTCGTCTGCAAGCTCAGATGCGCGCCCGAGCTTCAGCTGTGCCGACAAACGCAAATCTTCTTTCTTGTGGAGATTCGCTTCGATTTCCTGAACCTTTCTCGTCAACGTAGTCCTGTCTTGTTCAGCCTATTTAAAAAAAAAATAAAAAAAAAATTTTTTTTGGGGGAATTTAAGATTTTTTTTTAATTTGAAATATTTTTTAGTTCTATAACACATGCTCAAGTATTCTATTCATCTTACCTTGGTATATGACTTTTCACATTGCTCAAGATCCTTAGTGGATTGCTCGAGGTTCGTACTGGTAACATCATAATCGCGTTCCAGCTGGGCCAATTTTTTCTGGAGGTCACGAACCTCGTCGTAGAGCTTGTCCGCTCTCATATTTTCCTGCTTAGCTTTCGTCTCGTTAACCTCGACCTTCTCATTGGCCATATCCATTTCCAGCTTCAATGCTGCAATCTTCTTCTTGATCGCCTCCATTATGGAGTGTGCTCGAGTACTTTTCTTTGAAGATACGAGAACCGCTTTGCTCCTCTAAAATACGGGTGACGCCAAGCTTTCAGTTCTCCTCCGAGTCTTTAATACAGAATTTCACGAAATTTTATTTAATTAAATTCGTTCAAAATCACAGATTCGTGTATTTACACAATTATAACACTGCCTAAAGTCAGGATTGCTTTAAACTCGTAACGTGATTTTTCTCTCTCTTCAGATAATCAACGTAATTTATAATTTTCGTGGGAATTAATGAAATCGCTTGCTAATCGTGATATTTGAATTTTTTTAAATTTCGCGCGTAAACGCGATTTACTTGGACGGAAGTCCCTACCTAATATTGACCTGGGAAAATTTCCAGGATCGGTTCTGGGATCGATACTTACTTTTGCCGGAGTTACGATTCGCGGGGAGAATGCACAACCGGATGCCTTCGGAAGCTAAGCCAAAATAAAACTAAATGATCGTGCAGGCCTCCTCGAACGCTTCGATCCAATCCAAATCTATAATTGCTTTGCAGTTTGGCTGTCGTCCCGATTTTCGCCTGGCTCTTCACTGGTCAACCCCCGTCACTGCACTGACTGGCCGAAATGCGATCTCCACCTTCCCGTGCTATTTTAGTCGAAAAGAATCTTGTTCCTGTTTCGTAGCGATGTAACCGACGCGCCATTGTAAACAATTTCACCTTAGTCGATTCAAAGATCGATCGCTGTTTGCATTTCCGATCGATTGATAAAACGTACTTGTAGTGGCTGAAAAAATGTAAACCAGGGTTAATAATCCGAGGGGAAATATTTTTACGAAAAATCTAATAATCTAGTCAAAATCCATTTCTCGTCCTACCAGTGTTATCCTTACGATTTCCTTTTACTTATAGAAAATAAATATTATTTTTTAATATTTCTATATTGATTTTTTGAAATTAAACTTTAGGCATTGCTTCCATATTCTTTAATTTTTATCTTATATATACGTTTGGGAAATTTCTTTACCTATACAGTTTGCGACATCTGTCTTATCAATCTGTTGAATCGCTTCAAGTTTCCGCAATTCATCATCGTTCTCGTCAACTAATATTCAACTTTTGACTGATCGTTTTTCGCTTAAAACACGCAACATTTCCTGAAATACTTGTAAGTTCTATATACTTCATTACGAGGTTCGTCGTAGCGTAAGACATCAAATTTGCAATGCACAGTAGCCACCATTTTCGGTATATAAATAATATATGATTCAAGACAATTCGATTAACTCGGGTTAGTTGTTAGGAACTGAAAATTATATATTCCCGAAAGCCTAGAAAGGGATTTTAGAACTTTCTAATTCTAACCTGGCAGTTGGAGCTGCGCAGTAGAACCTTTTTTCGCAACTGCGCAGATCCTTAACCTGTGACGATTAAATTAAGCTCTTATCTGATTCAGCAAATGGTCTATTAATTCCTCGGATTAATCGGCATAAACACAGTTTCAACACCAACGGGATCGATGTATAAAATCAAAAATAATTTTTGTCCCATGACACATTGCAGATAAATTTTTCAATTAAAAATCTCTAATAAACACTCTTCCAAGAATGTAATATATTTATTTTTTTTTTTTTACTATCTTCGTTATACAACTTTCACAGTATATAATAAGTACGCAAAGGAATGTAAAATACAGCGTTAAACAATTTTATTTCATTAGTGTGATTAATATATATTCGTTCGGAGACTTGTAAAGTTCGCAATTATTTAAATTCATCATCAGAATTACACAATGTTTGTAGAACGTACGAATTCTGCGAATGACACATGTGTCTCATGCATGCGACAGACTTTTTGGGTATAAAAAGATTAATGTTATACGTACATGAGTACGCGTACGTTTTCATACATTATAAAAAAAAAAATAATAATAATAAAATTGTTATCACCATGACCGAAAAACGATATTTTTATGAATTATCTTAATAAAAATTATTTTAAAAAATGTCTTGCGTGTAAACAAGAAGAGTCGATAACGTCATTATATTTTCTTTTCGCCAGTCTTTGCACCCCTACAAATTATTTGTTCTGAGCTTTATGCAATGATAAATATAAAATCAGTACTTTGAAAAAATAATTGTTTCCGCATTTCTTTGTTTTTCATCGTACACACCAAATCGCACGCAGTTAAATAAGAGGATGTAAAATCTTCAAGAATTTTGAATTAACGCAAAGTTTCGCATGACTCTTTTTGATTACGGCTAAAAATACAAATTGATTTTAATAAATATTATTTAACGACTAACAATAAGAAATATATTATTTCAATGCGATTAACCGAGCTCCCTCGAAACTAGATATAGAAATATAATATAATGCATATATGTAGACACATACACACGTGCAACAATTTTTCAAACAAAAGCACAGATCCTATAAGATACGGCCTTAAGTATGTGCAATTTACAGATATGCATGAATCTTATAAATTAATAAATAAATACGAACGCTTTTCATCGTTGTATTCGTGTATAGACGCAATAATCTTTATAAATGCAATATATATATGTAAGTCGCGTGAAAGATCATTTTTAAATTTCCTAATAATAATAATTTTACTGATATCGTTCAAATCAATCGACACCGTAAGAGCTTTGAAACACAGAAATAAGAACAGATCACAAAATCTATTCCCTTTATCTAATGATAACAAGACATCTTACCTACAAAAATATTTCACAAAAATCGACAAACGCATAAAAAAAATTCTGGCAAATTACTCGAAAAAGGATCTACGTGATTTTCAACAAAGTAGTAATTAAAAAAAATAAATAAAATAAATCAGTATCACGGAACTCAGTCGGATCGATACTTGCATAAAATTCGTTTGGCACTTCGCCGCCATTATGAATAAAAATTATAGAAGCAATATCGTCGCAGTGAATCTAGCATGTTGTTAACTAGATAGGAAAAAAGTGCATTTACTGTCCAAACGTATAAAAAAGAATTTTGACAGTTCAGCAGCTAGTTGTGCAAAAAGACGTGCAAAAAGTCAGAGCTACAAGTACGTCAATTCAAACTTGACATCCAGTTTGAAAAATCCTGCCAAAAGTGTCACTAGGTTATTTCATCCTTATAAGAAATTTTAAGTCTATTTCATACCGATACAAAAACAAGTATTCGTTGCAAGCGACAATGTTAATTAATTATACGCATTAGTTGTATGAAATAATTAAATTTTTCTATCGACTAGTCAAATAAAATATTCGTGCGCATACAAAATTCTCAGAACGGTTAACAAGATGAGTTACGCACGCTAATATAAAGTATCATCCGAAACAGGGTGACGTAGTAGATTTTATTTCCTTCTTGTAAACCGCGAAATTTCATGATAGGAATATATTAACGAATCAATCGCAAACAACGTCTTTTTTAACAGTCGTTAAACTCGCTCGAGAGGTTTTTGTCGGTTTTATCAATATAATCGATGCACTCAATCAATAAATTCATATTTCAAAGCAAGAATTTTCAACATCTATCTTAAGGATATATCCGTCAGAGCATATGTATTTTAGTAGCTCATAAATTTGCCAATTACATAGATCATGCGTGACCATGAAAGCGAGTCTTCCGCTGCATAAAATATAATTTAATCATTTTAACGGCGTTCAAAAATATGGTGAATACCACATTACCAAACGTGAGACATTCGTTCATATTAACATACCATGGCCACACACGTCATTTTTGAAGCTAACTTGATAAATTGTCAAACGTTATTTCCTTTATATCACATTATTTTCCTGTCAAAGTACACTGAATATGGACTGCCTCACCCTGACTGATAAGAACCTGAAAATCAATGGGCAAATAGCCTTACAGACAAACTGACCTTAAGTAGGATAACAAAGATTTTTCACGCAACAGTATAGATCAAAGATAAACTAGCTAAGGCAAATAGTATAAGTGGCGTTATTGACATTAGCAAATAATGAACAAACGGTGAATATGGCACATAGTGAAGGCGTTAATAACGATGATTAAAGTTAGAAAACACATTTTGCAACAGTCAATCGTTTCGTAACGAGGTTGAAGGCAGCATTTGTGCGTTTTTTTTTTCTTGATATTTACAAGCTAAAATTAAGTACGCGTATAAAGGTAATATTCAAAGAGACCCGTTAATCTACCAATGGTACATGTACATAACGAATGCCAAGTACATAACCATTTGCTCGATTAAAATAAGAGAGAAAGAGAAGAAAGAAGTTTCACTAATGAATGGCTAGAGTAGGCAATATTTTCATTAAAGATAAGTAAGTGCGGAGAGCACGACGTAGCCCGTTATATTACAGGCAGTGATAAGAAAAAGTGTCACGCGTGCGTGAAAATCACATTAGCAAACATGGCTGAGGACCTTAACCCAAATTTCTAAAGAGCCTTGACTGAAGCGGTTTCTTCATATTAAGTAAAAGCTACGGCATATATTTAACTTTACTGATTAAAGGAAGGAGTCAATTCAGCAGGTTAATCGCAACAGTCATCTACAATATTAGAACTATATAATTTTGAATTATTTCATCTTGGACCGAGCAACGAAAAATTATTATACTATAACCCTTGATATCACTATATTTCAATACCTTTTTGTCAGAAAAAAACAGAATGATGGATACGACAGGTTTAAAAGATTCCCATCGTTTCCACTAATGATATTGTCTTCTGAGACTTTTAGACGTTGACGTAGCACGTAATACGTTAAATTGGGCGGAAACGGTAGTGGCTTTTGGCTAATTTTTAATATCCTTGAGGTGAATAAAATTCGATAGAAAAAACTAGAATGTACTGATCCACCGTTATTTGGAGCAGCATCGTCATCTTGAGAGATTCGAACCGGTTTCAGAATCGACGGCCATGGACAGGATGAACATTGGGGTGTGCGTCAGTAACAAGTGCACGGCATCTTCACGGCCAAGAGCACGAAGTTGTCGGATGAGCGATCCCACCGTGCAATCTGTAGTTGCGCAATCGAACAATCTAAAAGAGAAATTGCTATTATTAATTATCAGATATGACACTGAGGTATTGCCTAATTTTATTGGAAGGCTGATTATACTTTACCTTAAGGTTGGACTATTGACAGTGCTGTCCAATTGCGCAACGCGATCTCCCAGACCTAACCTCACAGCTAGGAGGCACCAGTCTCGTCCATGAGAATCAGGCGGATCAAGCATCTGCGCCAATCTTCTCTGTACTGCTGGTTTAATATGTTTTATAGGAAGCTTTGGTCCAGGAATAATATTATCCGCAAGAGGAAGGCCACACCCCACGGTGTCCCAAATACTCTCTTGGCAGCCATTGAAAGGATTCTTGAAAGTAGATTCTTCCAAGCTTTTCTCCAGGAGGGAAGATAAAAACGTTGCTGGCTCCCATGAATGTATTACCTGCGGAGGAAGAAGATGATGAATGTCAGGAGACAGTGACTTTTCTTTGAATATGCTGTTGATTACCTCGTCGTAATCTCGTAGTTGGCTAGGACTTAACCAATGCCTCTCGAGCAGCATACCCGGTGAAACAATTTCTATGGTTGCGTCTATAGCATCGAACACAACATTAAATAATGTGGAACACTGAGCACTCGTTCCTCTAGGACCTCGAACTCTTATTTCCACGTAACCCTGATCCTCTTCTTCGAGAGTTATTATAGTCTCGCATGCTCCGACACATAATTTAGATCCTCGCCACCACTGATAGAGATCTGAATCCTGGGGATCCCAGGTCTGCGTGGTTCTTCTTAGCTGAGCCTGATACGATTTTGAAAAATGGTAAATAATCCTGTTTCAATGTGTAATTATAGTATAGTATCAAACGTAATGATCAATCCCATCATTGAATTACCTGAAAATGAGGAAATATAGGTGATAGATGATACAAAGAAGCTTCTCCTGGACAAAGACGAACTCCTGCATGTGGAAAAGCATTTGGACAAGGTTTCCATGGTTCCCAAAGACCGGGAAGACGTTCTACCAAATTTAAGCATGGAATTTCAAATTCCACTTCGTCGTCGTCTACCTCGCACTGAAATATACACCAGCTAGTTGTTTCGAAAATCTCAATGGTAATTATACATAGTGACGGAACTATCAACAATTTATACATACTGGAACACACAGGTTTACGGCTTGTAAAACTTGCAGAGCTTGACCAGCAGGACAAGGACACCGGGCTTGAAAGTCTTCCAACGTATAAACTCCAGTGGTGCGTCCTCCAAGACGTCCTCTTTGTTCGGGACTCAATTGCCACCCTATTACATCTTTCCACAGCCAATCGAGACACAAAACAATGAGGTCACCAGGTAGAATCAAACACTCTCCAAGAGCCTAAAACATTGAATATTCAATTCTTATTCAATACCCCCTGCGTCCCTACCATCTCTAAATTAGTATAATAAAATCTATTATAAAACAAAGTACCTGCAGCTGTTGCGTTAGTATTTTACAATGCTCTAAAGAAACGAGAGGATTGATCTTTCTAACTTCCATTATGAACTCATCAAGAGTAAACATCACCGGAGGATCTTCTAGAGCCTGAATATAATTTCTCCAGGCTTCAGCAAGACCCGTCCACGCCAGGGCGCCCTGTAATAAAATACATTAAAATTAATAAATATTGTTATCGGACAATAAACAAGATCTCACATCAATACGCAAGACTAGATCAACGTGCGTTCCATTAAATAATTGCGTTGCATGATAAGATGCATACATAATTACGTATATACGTATATACATTAAAGGGACAATCCACAAAGCATCTACCAAAACATTGCTTATTACATAACAAATTTAACAAAGGAAATGAGAAATGTGATCGACCTGTTTATCAAGATTCGCCAGGGGCGCGTACATGGCCGCTGCACGCGACGTGTCACGTCGAAGAAAATATTCTCCGACTTCCGGTCCATCCTACATCATGCGTTGCATGCATTAAGGCTGTTGTCAGTACAACTCGACGACCAGACGAACAACACTAAGATATCTTAGCTCGCTCTTACATCGTTCCCTCAATTTATACAGGGTACAGATATTCATCAAATATGAATTATATTGAAATCACATAATTCAATGTCAAAAAGGAAAAGTATTAATTTGTTAACATCATAGTAAAATAGAGGAAGATTTGATGCTTGTAAAAATCTCATGCATCTTTATATTACAAATACCGATGATCGACTCATGCCAAATTTGTTAGTTTTTAATGTAATAATAAGAAAGGAGTTTGTATATCCAATTCGATACTGCAAATACACTTACTGTGAGGACAGAAAGATCAATTAATTGGTGACAGAATCGATACTGTGATCGTATACGTGTATAACAGTTGTTTTAAGACAGTGCCATTTCATCGAAACGAAACCATGGACAACCCTGTTTTCAAAAATACGTGTACCGAAACATGCTGCGACGCCGTGCATTTGCTGGCATATCTCAAAATCGATAAATATGGATAAGAGAGAACAAAGAGAAATTGCGTATTAGCAAGAAATTATAATCATTAAATAAAATGAGATTGTAAAGCAGATTAGATTATCAATATTTTCCTCATCTTGTAAGACACTCTTGACTTTTACGCGATTTTATAATCGCTCGGATAATAATCGCAATAGTGGAAATATCTTCTTATAAATCCTTCTTGTAATAAGAACAATCAAAATGATACATCACCTCGACAAACTCAGCTCGTGCGTTGTTTAAGTAGGATCGAAGTAGCTTTAGGCCTGGACTAGAAGGATTGGTAGCATCCAAAGCTACCATTTGAGGTTCATCCCCCAAAATTGATGTAAATTCTTGTAAAAACGGTAGTAGTGGCGAGAGTAAGTTTGTTCCATTTCCGCTTGGATTTGGTGATTCTGGTGCATAAGTGCCCACCAGGATTACTTTGACTTCGTTGAATCTACCAGCAAATCCTTGAAAGAAAGAATAAAATGGAAATTATCGAGGAAAATGTAAAACGATATTTTTTTCTTTTTTTAAGCATCTCGTGCATTGTCTTACCAATATTATTTGGAGGAATGCGATCCAAGATAAAACGTAACCAAAATCTGGCCTGTTGCAGCTGAACTGTCAGAGGTTCTCTAAGACTGACAGTTATGAGATGCACAGCAGGTAGTTGAAATGTAAGTACATAGTGATATGATGCTAAAAATTCTTCCCTGCCACATAATTCCCAAAATACGCAGTCTCCTCCTAATGATATGAAGCATATAATTATTGTCATTCCCTAAAATGATTGCATGATAATAAATTTAACTGACCTGCATGTCCTCGAGTACATTCAACTCCTGGAGTTCCTTCGTACTCATTGTCACTATATTCAAAACTGAGTGAGCCATGTTTGCTAGTTACATCCAGTTCAATGCTTAAATCTCTCTAAGAAGATTTAATAGGATCATGAGAACGTTCTCATTGTATAAAACTAATTGTAAGTAAAAAAAAATGAATCACTGACTCACCTTAGGAGTATAATTTTGACTTCTGGATCGTCTAAAGAAGCCAAAACTGAAGATACCAGATTTTAAAGATCGGACAAGAGAAGATTTTCCCGAAGCACAGTGCCCCAGGAGTCGAACATGAAGACGGTCAATGGGTCTCTGCGTAGGCTGAAGTTGTCTTATAAAATTTTCTCTCTGTGTTGACTGCAATACAATTTCCATCAATTACGCAGTTGGAAACGCGATACTTCAAACTTGGATAATGATAAGCAGAACACCCACGTTTCTTAACTTGTCTAACAAGCTCGCAATATCCAGATGACCATACTTGATGGCCGTCACGTCGGCTCGGATTCCACGATTTGTTTTATCCACGTTACAACCTGCAAGGCACAAGAGTCTCACAAGATTTATGTGACCATGTCGGGCTGCCACGTGTAGTGGTGTAAGACCCTTTTCATTCGAGATATCCAATTCGGCACCATTTTCTATTAAAAGAGAAGCCATCTCTTCGTCGCCGGCTTCGCAGGCAATGTGTAAAAGTGTATCACCTTCCTGAAACGCGATTAAGTGTCATTAACATATTTGAATGAAAATAACAATGATTGATAAATATAAGTAGTGCAAATAAAGAATTACCAAATCCTTAGCATCCAATGGAGCACCTTGTTGAAACAATTGGGAAACTGCTTCGACGCAACCGCGTCTTACAGCGCTGATCATTGCTCCTCCAAGACCTTGAGATCCTTCTGATTCCTAATTAATTAAATGAAATTATCGAAACCTTAAAAGTTTAATTTGATGTCGCAAAACACTGTAGAGACAAGGAAATGCTGGCAGTCTTACTTTTGACAATAACGGCTTACTTTGAGCGACGTTAATCCCAGATTAATCCCGTGAAGACGATTATTGTTACGGTTACTATTATTGTCATTGACATTGTATCATCTGTGTTGTACCTAATTTTATTTTGAAATTACGCTCTTTACATGCACGAATTTCTTGAGTGTATTTCTTTCGCAATGTTTTTAAAGCTTTTACGAAAATGCTTCCAATTATTAAGGTGTTTGATTTTATTAAGGAAAAATATTTTCTCTACTAACTTATATGTGTATATTGGTGTATATTGTATGGAAAGTAATCCGTATTTATATATAATATATATATATAATTACTTTACAAGGTGACTGGCATTAACGTCAATCATTACACTGTAACGAATACGTCACTCAGGTTGAGTGACAAAACGCGTGAATCGCAGGGAAGCATAACAATCTTAAGAATAACAATCGTTTAGATCTTGGCATCTGGAACGCACCGTCAGAATCCAAGGATGTTTAAGGCACGACTCCGCACTTCCTCTTCGCCTAAAAATTATGGAAGATAATAAGAGGTGTTACCTTTAAAACATATTTCTTTATATTGCACTTCTTACCGTTAAGAACACTTTTGATAACTTACTTTGGGTCCTTGACTAGCAAGGATCTTATAAAATCCTTGGCAATTGCAGAGACTGTGCTAAAGTACTCTTTATCAAATTGATACTGGCATGCTGCAACGTTTGCATAAGTTTCCTGCTTATCGTCGCCTAGAAATGGAGATGCACCACTCAGCAGAATGTAAGTTAATACTCCGACTGCCCAAAGATCAGTTGCTAAACTTAATGGTTCGTAATTTACAATTTCCGGTGCGACAAATTCAGGAGTGCCAAATAATGCTCTATGCTCTGAACCAGGAGCCAAACGATGAGACAAACCCAAATCTAAATAAAAAAATATCCATGTAATTTCATAGAACAAATGCTACTGTTATTGCGGATGACAGACATACCTATAAGTTTTATGCTGGGCATCGGTGGTGGTGTAGAAAGAAGAATGTTTTCAGGCTTTATATCCAAGTGAGCCACATGATGGGAATGTAAATGACTTAATGCCATTAAAACTTGTCTTACTACATGCGCTGCTTCACTTTCACTTGATGGCGTCCAGTGGAATAGTTCTCCGCCAGAGATCAATTCTAATAATAATGCCACTGTTGTACCAGTATCTATGACTTTGTGCAAAGACACAATATTAGGATGCCTTAATCTTGCTAGGAGACCAGCTTCTCGAGCTAAAACAAATATATATTATGTAATACACTGTATACCTTTGTGTTACAAGTTATTTTTTATACAAAACTCACCAATATCCGCTGCAGCCACACCCCTGGCTACCCTGCGTTTCCTCATAATTTTGGCAGCAAATACATTCCCAGTTTTTATTTCCATGCATTTTCGTACCACAGCAAATTGTCCTCTGTAAACAAAAAATGATAATCAACTTCGTGTAGATAGAAGCTCATTAGACTAATTGGAGTAAAGAAAATGAATTGCACTAAGTGTTGCTCGTAACAATAAAAGTGACATACTTGCCAATCTCCTCCAACAATTCATAATGCTTTTCAATTGGCTCATGGTGAACCTCCATCAACGTGTCCCATTCAGGTCCTATTTAATATTTACAATCCACACACTAATTAATTATCGAATAATTGCCACAATTTTGTTGAAAAAGGTAAAAGGAGATAAAAAGATATAATTATGTTCCCAATCACTCAACATCAGTGGCACGAATTATCTAATCTCAGTTGCAAATTCAAATATTTGCACAGCGGCTAAATCACAAGACGATAGTTACCACAGAACATAAAAAAACACCCAAAAATCTATAATATGATAACTGTCGTATTCAGTCGCGTAATATTCCCTTTATTGCGAAATACTATAAAGAAAATATCTGGAAGGACTAAGCCTATAAAATTCGGCCGTCCTTGCAGCGACAATTTTGAAAGGATTCCGCGAGTAACCAGAAAATGTCAAACATCTGTCAAGCGGAGTGAATATATCCACGTAGCAACAGGAAAGTACAAAAATTCAATAAAATTTACCACCGCTGGGAGTTCCCGTTTGACGAGAGGTGCCCGGCATCATCTCCCGTCCATTACGAATCTTTCATTTATCACCTTAGGCTGCGATTTTCCGCGAGACCGTTAGAAAAATAGTGGGATCTGTCGGCCTTTGGCATGCCGGCCACCCCGCACTGCCCCTCACACAATCAATATATGCGACGCCACCTTCTTCCTAGCAGACAACACATTCCTTTTGACGTTTCATTAAATGAATCTTTTTTATCAGTATTTTATTTTATAATCCAATTAAATATCACTTTATAACGCTTCGAATTATTCGTTTGGAGTTAACCGTTGGATTCCAATGCACGAGATACCTGACTGCTTGCCAATAAACATTTAACCAAGGAAACCCTATCGGTTGCGAGTTATCTACTCAGGCACATTCACCATCAGTCTAAAATTGTATATTGTTACCACAATATTGTAGATATAAGAATAATATTCACTTCCTGCTTTCAGTTATCGTCTTAAAATTACCCGACTTGGTGTCGGTCGCGGATACTTCTGTATGCTTCCTTTTTTAGTTCAACCAGCATAATAACGTTACCTTGAGTAGTGGATTGCGTGGGAAGGAAATTCCATGGATAATCATCCACCTCTCACTTTAACGTTACATGCTCTGTTATAATGGGTTCGTAATAACTCTTCCTCTTGCGCATAGATTTCTAATATCTTTTATTAAATTATTTCAGATATTTAATTGTAATTACTGAAAAAGAGGAATGTAAGGTATTTTTTTATACAAGAAAACAATACGTATATCAGATTTATAAACGCCGTTTTTTATTATTTGAAAATACGTGGTAACGTCTCAGCTGAAATGTGCTATGTGCTAACGCGAAATGAGTTATAATAATAATTATAAGTTGGCATGATTAATGAAATTTAAGTTTAAAGCTAAGCAATACCAAGATTATAAAATTCAACGGATATAGGGTTAGTTAATATTTATTCCTTCATAGATTCTTCAGACACTTGACTGGGTTTTGGTGGTTCATTGTCAGCACCCTTTTTCTTAATTCCAGAAACAATGTCGTCGATTCTCAGCAAAAGGATGGCTGTTTCGACGGCAGTCTTGTAGGTTTGAAGTTTTACTGCAAGAGGTTCCCAGATTCCTCGTTCCTGCATATCTACGACTTTTCCAGTCTCACCGTCAATTCCCCAAGTTGTTCCGCCAGTAGCGTGCTTGGCACGTAATGCAGTTAGAGTACGGATGGTATTTGCACCACAATTCTGTGCCAGAGTCCTGGGGATGATTTCGAGGGCCTGTGCTACAGCTTTGTATGGCCACTGTTCAACTCCTGCAAGACCTGCTGCCTTTTCACTGAGTAGCCGAGCAACTGACATCTCTACTGCTCCTCCACCTGTATCAAATTTTAGAATAAATGATTCCGTATGTTTTGAATAGTTTTTATATCTTACCTGGAACCAGTTTTGGTTCAATCAAAAGGTTTCTGGCTACATGAAGAGCATCTTGCAAGTTTCTCTCGGTTTCGTTCAGGACATCCTTACTGGCACCTCTTAAAATGATAGTACAAGCTTTTGGATCTTTGCACTCAGTAATAAAGCAGAAGTATTCATCTCCAATTTTCTTGATCTCAAACAGGGCTGCTCCTGTTCCTACATCTTCTTCGCGTAATTCTTCAGTACGATAAACAACTGTAGCACCACAAGCTCTGGCAATTCTATTGTTATCAGATTTCCTAACTCTGCGAATAGCTGAAATTCCAGCTTTCAGTAAATAATGCTGTGCAAGGTCTGCTACTCCTTTCTCTGTGAAAACTACATCAGGCTTTACTGCTATAACGTCATCGCAGACTTTTTTGATATACTCTTCTTCCAATTCGAGCATTCTGGTGAAATCAGTATCTTTAAGGATTTCAACGTTAGTTTGTGATTCTCCTTTCTTGTATTCCAATGGACAATCTAGGAGCACAATTCTGGGATTCTTGATATAACGTCTCATCTTAGGATGTGTCACATCTTTGTTAACCATTACACCTTTGAGTACAGTGCTGTCCTCAATGCTGCCTCCTGGAAGTTTTTCCACTTTGGCATAACGTTTTATGTCAATTTCTCGTCGACCATTCTCCTCGAGCATCACTGTATGAACAGCATCCAAAGCAATGTCACAGACTAAATCAGACCAGCGTCCAATAAATTTAGTACCAACACAAGACTTTACAACTTGCGCCAACTTGGTTCTATCATTACGGTCTAATTCAATACTGATTTGATCATTCAAGATCGTTATCATATCTTCCAAAGCTTGACGATAAGCTCGTATGATAACGGTAGGATGCATTCCTTGTTCAAGGAAAGGTTCAGCATTAGCCAAAATCTCTCCAGCTAATACAATTACCGACGTAGTACCATCTCCTACTTCTTCATCCTGAGTTCTTGCAATCTCAATCATGGACTTTCCAGCTGGATGTTGTACCGTAATTTCACGAAGAATGGCATTTCCATCGTTTGTCATGACAATACCACCCATGGGGTCCATCAACATCTTCAACATAGCTTGTGGACCAAGGCATGTTCTGATAACATCCGCTATTGCCTTTTGAGAAAATAAAATAACATTATACACAAGGTTCATATATTTTAATAAATTTATGAAAAAACAATTATATAAGCCATATATGGACATATAATGTGTGAGATACATGGAGGATGCATCCACACAATCTTAAAGAGTTCCATTTCCAAAAATGGAAATTAGTAATGTCAGAGTGCTCAGCGTGGTGGCACGCCGGCAGCTTATTGAATTCTCGTAAGGAGTGGCTTCGTCGTCCACGTGGGTGGTTATCCACCTAAGAACTCCTTAAAAGGGAACTTCAAAACTCACCTTTGCTGCTTGAATATTTTCTTTCTGGACCTTTTTCCCGGAATCCCGTTTCGTATTTTGGCCTGCAATTGCGAGAGAGTACGACATCGTGTAAATAAATATTTCAACAACTCCAAAAACAAATTAAGATCGTTAAATTGAGTTTCAACTTACTTAAAACCACAATCGGCGATGATCCTGGACCAAACATTCTTCTGTCTTTAGTCTTTTTTAATTTCACTGAAATGAGTTAAAAACCACACCAAACTACCAAACTCACGCGTGACTGTTCTAGAAAAGAGCGAAATCAGCATCCACCAATAGAAATTGGTTGAGCATTGTGCACTGATAAAATATACGTCTAGATAGTTGACATCATCGTTCGAGTCATGAAGTAATATTACAGAGATGAAATTTCATATGTTAAAAGTCGCTCGCATTTTGAGTCAGAATTAGTAGTGTCAGTTGCTGTTCTTATAGCGCAAGTGTTCCAAACCTCACAATTGATGATTGACTAAAGCATATCCCGCGAAAAAAAAGAAAGAAGAAATTACATGTACAGAAGTCTAGAAAGTTCAAACTAACCGAACAAAAATGAATAATATAAAATTAAGGCCAAATAAAAATCTCACAATGATTTCACAATAAATACGGAGTAGATTAAATTTAAATTCAATCTTTGTAAAATTTTTATAAAATGTTTACAGCTAAAATTGAAATATCAAAATAATCATTGTTCGATTAAATTTCTATATTAACACTTTAGAAATCAAAAACCACGGCAAGAAATACTTAGAAGTATTGGAATTTGCAAAATTTGTGGACGCGCAGACTGCTGCGTTGGAGAGGGGAGCGGAGGGAGGACTTAAGGGATGCTCGGGCTCAATCACAGCACTCATTCTTTCAAGAGCCGGTCTCTTGTACTGGTCTCTTGGAAGGTCCCTTCATTCATTTAAAGAGATATTAGTAAAAAGACTTCCCTCGTATATACTATGTCTTAAATTGAATTGTATGGTATTTCAACTCTTTCTAGAACTTCTATGCTAGTTCCAGCATGTCTCCCGTTCCCATTGTGCCCACTAGTTGTCAGACACAAAATCTCGTCAAGCTGACTCTCTTTACTAGTATTTTCTCTCGATGCTTCTATTAAAAAAAAAAACAATTATTTTGCCAAAAAAATATCTTTCTCTTTGTCACGACTTCTCCAGTCGAATCATCAATCACGAGGGTTGTAACACTTGCGTTAATAGTGGCGGCAACTGATACTACTGGATCAGGTAAGAGATTTGGGCTCCTCCTCAATCAATTCGAGATTCGGATGTAACATAAAGTTTAGTTCATATGACTTAAAATGTTAACCCTAATGGAGAATTCATAAGCATAATTCTGTTTTATCGGTGAAGCATCAATTCTTATTTTAATCGAGGAAGAACTTTCATTGTTAAATAATGAATGGCGCCAGCATTGAACTTCTTTTTACAATGTGGAAGAAGCAAAAAAACGAATACTCTACCAAAGTGACAGGAGATGCAAAGTGAAACGTGTAATACGTTGCAGATCTTGTATAATTAAGAAAACCAAATGGAGGATATTAATGATAAGTTTTTCTACGTGTACAGTTCTTCCTTGGACACTAGGATACAGATAAAAATGTACGGATCATATATTTGTTTTTTTACTGATTGACGCTTTAATGTTGACTAGGTTAATACCGACGTATCTTGTCAACAATTGCAAGGAAAAACAGCTGTAGTTTCGAATAAGAAAAGATTGTAATAAAATATATATAAGGATATATCACTTAATATATTATGTCTAGTGAATAAAATGACAGGGCTGCATAACAAAATATTAATTATTGGTATAAACATATACTTTTTAATGTGTTGTTTAATTATATCTCATCAGAAATGTTATCGTTTGCCAGAGGAACGTTAGAGGGCAAAAGACAGCGTCCTGAATATGATAAGCTGCTTCTGGATCCAATGCTAAAATATTCTGGTCTTTATGGAGCTGGTGGGGGTCGAGGAGATTTAGCAGCCTCATTGCAAGTCTGGGCTGGTGGTCGCCCTCTTGCTCTGCCTATCTACACAGCATATAAGCATTTCACTTCTCGCTGGAAGTATGACACATTGTAATTATAACATTGTACTAATCTTTGAATTACTGCTAAGTGATTAATGTATTTGTTTATAGTTGGAACCAATGGGTCACACTACCGATGTCTTACTCTGACCTGCCACGAGATGCTCAGCTCTGTGTTACTTTGTATGACTGTGCAGGACCTGGCAGACAAGTTCCCGTTGGTGGCACGACAATTTCTTTTTTTGGAAAACATGGTGTATTCCGTCAGGGGATGCTGGATTTAAGAGTATGGCCAGGAGTGGAAGCAGATGGTTCTTATCCTACAACGACACCAGGCAAAGCTAGAGATCATGGAAAGGAGCAAATGCAACGATTAGCCAAGCTTGCTAAAAAGCACAGAAATGGTCAAATGAGTAAGGTTGATTGGTTGGACCGATTAACTTTTCGAGAAATTGAACTAATCAACGAGCGCGAGAAAAGAGCATCAGAATATCTCTATCTGATGCTGGAATTTCCTGAAGTTACAATGGACGGCGTCCCGGTATGAAAAATCTTAATTTTATTGAAATATATTGTCATTTGTCTTTTAAAATCCTGATAGTGTATATTCATAAAATGCTTGTCCTTGATAGCTATCGATTTAAATCTTATCGCTCCTAAAGACTTTAAAGTAGGTTCTGATATCTTCAAATATCACCTAATATGAGATATACAATCATTTGATTTGATTACCGAGTTTTTTTGATGGGTCAATCAGTAATAGAGAAGGAATTCACTGAGCAGAATGGATCTTGTAATTAACATTTAGTTGATTTGTTATGTACTAAAAATCAATTGTTTACCACTACCAGAAAGCTTTACAATACAATATTATTACAGTTATATTATAGGTAGAAACTTATTTATAGACTATTAAATATTTTTTTATTTCTCATATAGTACTCCATTGTCTATTACGAGAAGGATGGAGACGAAGTGGTCCAGCATAGATCACAACCAGACGTTGTTACTCTCCCGGATTATGAAATTCTGCAGGTAAGTGTCGACGACAATTATCTCAGAAGCACCATATAAATAGAGTCAAGAAATTCACAACACAAGTGTCACGTGTTACATTTAATTGAATAATTGTTTGTACACTAAAGACAAACTTAGTACTTTATAGTCCTTTAACCTTGTAAGCACTATAGCATTAACACTATTTACCTAAATCTTGTCAAGGTTTAATTAAGCTAATTAAGAAGCAGGGTTACAGTGTACATTTCTTAAATGATACACAGTATAAGATCTAGTCTAATCCGAAGCCATAGTATGTAAGATACTGTTTACAAGTATGATGTTTAAATGGCTGACCAGTATACAGGCAGTGTTCTCTCAACTTGCAAAAGTAATACTTAAATCTCTGTCAACGTGTTTCGAGGAATTATCAAAAGAAAGTATTTACAGTTTTTATCTCGTGTACCGATCAAGAAACTCTGGCCAGGTAACTCAGTGCGAATTTCAAGTATCAGTACTAATAATATAACCATACAGAATATAAGTATCATAAGAATTGACGTGTGTCTTAAAATGATCATTTCAAATTTTTAAAAATATTCATGACACAGAATTATGTTTTATCACAGAAGTTCAAAACTTTTGAATAATGTCAGTGAGAAGTGTAATTATTAGGAGTGACAAGCAAATGTTCTTTGATGATTAATATACTTATACTTTCCTCAGGAAAATCTTGTAGAGGCCAAACATCATAAACTAGCACGTAGTCTACGCAGTGGTGGAAACACCCGGGAGTTAAAACCAACCTCCAGCGTGCGTGACGCTCTGAACACGATATTAGCCTATCCTCCAACAACAGCCCTCTCCACCGAAGAGCAAGATCTCATTTGGAAGTTCCGTTTTTATTTATCCAACCAGAAGAAGGCCTTAACCAAGTTTGTGAAATGCGTCAACTGGAAAGTAGCTGGAGAGGAACGTCAGGCCTTGGAAATGTTGGCACTCTGGGCACCGCCAGATCCGGAAGATGCTTTGGAACTCCTGGGACCGGCTTTTACCCATCCTGCTGTGAGATGTTATGCGATCGCTCGTTTAACTCAGGCACCTGACGACGATCTGATGCTGTACCTTCTGCAGCTGGTGCAAGCATTAAAATATGAGAATTTTGAAAGCATAAAAGCTGCTAGTCAGTCGATTATCAAAGAAAAAGATTCTGATAAGAGCAATAAGTTTGATAGGGACTCGAGAGTTACTGATCATTCCTCCTCGACGCCTATGACGACGGTTAGTTTTTATCGTTATATTCTAAAAGAATCTGTGTTATGCAATTTTATTTTACAGTCAAGCGAATCGGAAACGGGAAACGCTCTGATGTCTAGCCAAGAAACTCCTATGGATCTGGCGTCCTTCTTGATTACAAGAGCATGTCAAAATTCAACACTGGCCAACTATTTCTATTGGTATCTTTTAATCGAATGCGAGGATCAAGCTGATCCTGCAATAACCGCCAAGCAGGACACTCGTGTTCGTGAAATGTATATCACTGTAATGAAAATGTTCTCGACGACGTTGGCGCAAGGTAACGCTATCTGGCAGAAAAGGCGAGCATTTCTATCGCGACAGAAAATATTTATCGATCAGCTGGTGTCACTTGTAAAAGCTGTTGCTAGAGAAAGTGGGAATCGAAAAAGAAAAACTGACAGACTCAGAGCCTTACTGGCCGACCCTGATCCAACTTTTAAAATCAACTTTTCGAACTTTGAACCTATACCCTTTCCACTTGATCCAGAGATTTCTATAAAGGGAATAATACCGGAAAAGTAAGAAACTTTGTTATTAGTATTTCTCTTTTTTAGATACGAAGGGCATCAATTTATTAATATATTTTTAATTCCGTAGGGCCAGTCTATTCAAATCAGCGCTCATGCCGTCGAAGCTGACTTTCTTAACTGCAGAAAATACGGAATATATTGCTATTTTTAAACATGGAGATGATCTACGACAGGATCAATTAATCTTGCAAACTATAGCACTAATGGATAAGCTACTTAGACGGGAAAACTTGGATTTAAAATTGACACCTTATAGGTAAAGATAACGTTGTATATAAAATTGATGTAATGGATTGCAGAAATTAATGACTTCATTTTTAAATTTCTTTTTGTAGGGTGTTGGCAACGAGTACGAGACATGGATTTTTACAATTTATTGAATCTATAACTGTCGCTGAAGTATTAGCCAGCGAAGGTTCGATATTGAACTTTTTCCGAAAACATCATCCTTCAGAAACTGCTCCATACGGTGTAGCACCGGAAGTAATGGATACTTACGTACGAAGTTGTGGTAAGATTAAGTTTGAAAATCCGTATTACTCAAAAATCCTCAATTCACATGAAATCTTTCAGCTGGCTATTGTATCATAACATACGTTCTGGGCGTCGGTGATCGACACTTGGATAATCTACTTCTAACCACGTCAGGTATTATTTTAAAATACTACTTTCAAGTAATCTCTTTTGTTCGCACTTTTAATCCAACTTCTTAAGTAACTATTTATCTTGCTTAACTCGATTCTCTTGTCATTTTGTATCACTCGTCATTATGGGTTAACTACTATTGCAGTGACACAGAATCGTCTTCAAATTGAAATATAGAGAAATATTAAATACGTTATATTGAATTATAAATTTCTTCCCCAGGAAAACTCTTCCACATAGACTTCGGTTATATATTGGGTAGAGATCCAAAACCGTTGCCGCCGCCAATGAAGTTGTCAAAGGAAATGGTCGAAGCCATGGGCGGCGTCGGTTCAGAACATTATCATGAATTCCGGAAGCAGTGTTACACTGCCTTTTTGCATCTGAGAAGGCATGCTAATTTAATGCTTAACTTATTCTCCTTAATGGTGGATGCAAGTGTACCGGATATCGCATTGGAACCAGACAAGGCAGTTAAAAAGGTACAAGACAAACTACGATTGGATCTGAGCGACGAGGAAGCTGTGCACTATGTACAAAATCTCTTGGATTTATCGGTAACTGCAGTGATGGCAGCTCTGGTAGAGCAACTTCATAAATTCGCGCAATACTGGCGAAAATAAATAGCCGCTGATCATACCTGGGACTATCTCAAAGACTGTGTTCCTTAGTCATTCTCTGTATATTTCATGTACATAATGAACAATGCATCCATAAATGTAAAATAATTTATTGTATTTTGGGGATTATTTTAAATAATAATTATTTGATAAAAATTTCAAGCACTCTATCAAAGCTTCTTTATAATCCTCGTATCTCCTTTATTATAAAAGCAGGAACACCTTTAATAATTATATTAAACGTAACGTAACAATATATAAAAGCTGAAATCACTTCTACCAAACACTCTGCAAAGAATTATACAACTTTCTTCTTTCGGGTGAAATTGTTTATTCAAGTCGGGCTACCCCTAAGATTGAAAAGAGAACGTAAACATATCTGAATTGTACATAGGTAATTATCTGTTATGTAAATATTCGTATATTTATTTACTTCATAGTTACAATCGTGTATGTGGTGCACACTGTAGTAATTAAAAAATAGTAATTGTTAGTCTTGAAAATATGAAATTAACGTTGATACAATTCATGGTAGCACTACATTATTCATCTGTCGCTTGAATCTACCCCAACATTCGTTAGTCAGCTTTCAGAAATAAAGAAGAGGCTATATTCACTTCGCGATAGATCAAGAACAAGGAGTGTAATAATAAAGAGAAAAAAAAGAAAGAAAAAAAAGCAGCAACTCTTTCTCCAACAATAATATAATTATGTATTCTTTTTTCCCCATAGATACGCTTGATGCCTTTTTCACTCTCTTACATGCAAAATGTGTGTATATATATTTATATATATAAAACAAAAAAAGGAATTTAAAGAATGATTATAAGGAAACATTAACGATTTCAGTTCTTCGCCTTTATAAAATGCCTTGATTGGGGGGCGGCGGGGGGCAAGGAGAAGAGGGAAGGGGGTAGCAAACAAATTTGCATAATATTCTTACAATGCTTTTGGCTCTAATTAGAAGACGAATTGTAGCAATTTATAATTAACTTTTGTTTTGTCCCCGATTGCATTATCAACATAATATGTACAAGCGTGACCATGATTAAAAACGCCACGAGAAATAAAAACATATATTTATTCTGAATAACATGAGACTATAAAGAATATAATATAATTATTATCAGAAGATCGTAGGAAATCTGTCGCGTTTGAGGTGCGAGTGCGAGAAAGGCCAACGTTCGCGTGAAAAAGAAAAAAAAAAGATAATTAATGCCTTTTTACGTGCGTGACATCAATAAAGAAAATGTCACGTCAAAGAAATCCTATTTAACGTCGATTTAATACTGAAAGATACGAATGATTTAATTGTTCCATGCGATTGATTCGAAGGTTCGAAAAGGTTGAGCAATTTCTTTTTTTTTTTTATTATTTAATAGACTATATAGTGTTTTTCGAGCTCTGTTTATCTCAAACGGGACGTTCTTTCCTAGAATCTACGAAAACCTTTCGTCTTCTTCTTATGTTATCTTGTAACACACAGATTACACAGTGGCATACGTCAAATAATAGGCATCTTTATTTTATTTTATTTTTTTTTTCATAATCGTTTATAAGCTATTTTCTACAAACTAAATGCTAAGCCTAACGTGCACGATGCCCGATCCGCTCGATACTTGGAACGCGTTTCGTAAAATTTTTTTATTATTATCTATTATCTTTCGTTCTCTCCTTTCACTATTGAATTGTCTAAGCCGAATGATAAAACACAATATTGCTTAATTATTGGCTAGAAAGTCTTGAATTCGCAATGACGTATTACAAGAGTGCTCGAGCGGAGAAAGAACCGTGCAAATTATCTGCACAAATAAGTCTTCAATCGGTAGCCTCGAATTCTTCGTTTTTTTTTTTAAACCGAGATTTTTTGTTTTTGCTTTCGTTTAACGCATTTCGAACGAATTCGTCGAATATACAATTGTGCTGTTCGAAGGGTGTGCTTTATCGCTCAAGAGGTTATTTTAGCTGAGAAGCCAAAAGTTATAAGAAAACGAAGAATCGATTCGCTACAACTTCAGATCTTAGAGTAGCAGTAAAATTAAACGGCGTGTTTGCCACGTAAATTTTTATTTTCGATTCTCCTTAAAGATTCGCGACGGTGTAAAAATATTCTGAAAATCTTTCGAAATCTTTTCACAATACCCGGAAAAGATCGTAGGGCGACCATACATGGTTATATTTTTTTTTTTCAACTTAAGAGGTCAATCCCTTATAGATTTTAGTTGAAATGAGACCCCTCCCCCTCCAGTCATAAACTGTCTATCGCTCTACGACTTTAGATTATGTTACGCAACGTCCCAAAGTGCACTTTCTTTAAATTTCTTTTCTTTCTTCTTCACTTAAAAGATTCACGATTTAAAAATCGGGTTCCGTAAATCTTACTACTACTCTAATGACTTTGACACAGGGGTGTGAAGTTGTCCGATATTAGTTAGTGAGAAATCGTGTAACGCACATGAGGGTTCAAACAAGGATATTAAAGTAATATGTTCTCCTTAATATAATAACCATCAACTTGCACCCAGTCTTAAAAACCACATAGTAATCGATTATACAATCGTAATGTAATTTAAAAAAAGAGCAATTGAAAAAAAAGAAAAGTCATTTACTGTACCGCAACGAAACCACATTCCTTCATAATCTACAATGTTTTTTTTTGTTGTTGTATGTATATAATATATCGCGTTTCTAACCACGGATTAGATCCGCATTCGATATATCTAGATATAAATTATAATAAGAATCTATTATTAGCCTTATATCTAACCACTTACTTACTTATATTTGTATTTACACTTGAAAATAGACTTCGTGCGTCCATTTATCATTTCCTATCTCGTGGGATAGTCCATTTTGTAACGAAAAAAACTTAATGACGAACAACTCTTAACGGCGTTCGAAATCTTCTCTTTAATCCTGACCTGTTCAAATGATATATTACCTTTCTGCAGGCTTGGTAGCAGGCACCGAGCTCTCCACCAGGTCATGCCTCTCGATCGGGGAGTTGGCCAGGGTGTAGTCGACCGGATACCGTGCTGAATAAGTCGGCGTAGCTTCGCCCTGCTGCCTTAATCTCAGCTCATCGGCTGCTTCCTGGTAAAAGCTCTGCGAGGCCTCCACGTTCTGCGACGATCTCTCCGTCCTTTCCAGATCCTGCGACGAGTAATAACTCTGACTTGCTTCCGTTTCCGGTCGGGGATCGTAGTAACTGGGAGTTATGCTCTGGCTGGAATAACTTGGAGTAGCTTCCTCAGGATTAAAGTAACTTTGACTGGCCTCAGAGGTTATATCGCGTGGAGTAGACTCGTAGTAACTTGGGGTCACCTCTTCCTGGGGATCACCTTCCAGTCTAGAATTTGACTCTTGGTGAACGGACTCGTAATAACTGGCCGTTACCTCTTGGTGATGAGGGTAGTAACTCGACGGCTCGTTCCTGTCGTCTGAGCTCTCCGTGACAAAGTTCTGCGATGACGTCTCCTCCAGTCCTGGCATTGAGATAGGAACCTCGTAGGAAGTTGAGACGTTCTGCTCCAGGATCACCTGATCCTCGTAGCTGGATGTTGGTACTGCGTCTATGTGTGTTGAGCTGCTGTCAGGATTTAGGTTGTAGGACGATGTTGGGATTTCCGGTACACCGTTGTCATGAATACTTGTATGTTCTCCTCCTACTGACGTATCCGGTATCACGCTTGACGAAGCAATATTTAATTCCTCGCAAGGCGGAATTTCATAGGACGACGTACTTATTGCACTCTCCTGATCCTGGTCGCGTTCCTGGTTCTCTGGCGTTTCCGGAACATAAGATGAACTTGCTGTTTCATCTTCGTTCACGCCGGAGTTATTAGTAGAGACTGAAGAGGTACCAATGCCATCGGTGCCAATGTCATTCGATTGGGAAGGTACGTTTCCTTCCTGGCTGATCTCTCCGTCCGTCTCCATGTTCTCTGAGATACTCTCAATTTTCTCAACTTCGTAGCTCTGCGTCGGGAAACTTTGATCGTCGACGGCATCGTCGACGGAAGTTCTGTCATCTTGGCTCTGCATGATTTCGCTGTAAGACTGTGTGGGTGCGTTCGTCTGCTCTTCAGTCGTTGCTTCGTAGGACTGAGAGGCTTCACTCTGCTTGGCATCTTCAAAAGACTGCGTCGGTGGCTCCCCTGAACCTGGTGCTTCATCCGTTTCCATAGGCTGGTAACCTTCAGACTGTGAAGGTTCCCTCGAATTTTCGAGCTTATTAGCAGACTGACTGGGAACCTCGATGGAATCACTAGCCATGGCTACGTCGAATTGTTCATATGATTGAGACGGTGTTTCTTGACTAGTCTCAGCAATGGCTTCCTCAAAATGCATCTCTACGTTATCATCGATAGGCAGTTGTTTCGTCTCCCCATGAGACGATGGTTCGTCGACTTGAGACACCTCCATCGGGTCAGCTTTAGACTCCACGCACATCTCGGTCTGTTCAGCCGTTTTCACTTCCACACTGCCTTCTTGGGCACTACCCAATGTGTCTGAAGGCAAAGCTGGAGTAGGTACTAGATTGGCATCTTCCTGGCTTGAAGCTGCTGCCTGATCCTCGACTGAACTAGGTACCTGAGAGGTAGCTGGAGTGGGCTCTATCAGTTGCTCCAATTTCTTGCTGGTTTCTTTATCCTGGGATGTAGCTGATGGTATTTCAGCTGAATCTGCGACCTCAAGACTCATCGTTGATTGCACCTTAATGTTTGATTCTGAACTCACTGTACAGTTTTCATCTATTACAGGCATGCTGCTGGTGATTACTTCACTTGTATGTTGTTCAATTGGCATATCTTGCATACCTGTTAAAGATTCTGCATTGCTTATTACTTCTTGAGTGATTTCTTCCTGCGAGACCATTGGTATGTCATGATGTATTACTGAGTCTTCTTGCGTTGATACTGTAGGATGCTGCATCATCAGGTCTTCGCTAGCGATCTCAACCTCTTCTGAAGTCGCAGCTTGGATAACACTTGCAGCAGAAGCAGCTGAAGTATCTGATTCTACACTTGGCTCCTGTAAAGCTGCTGGTACTTCTTGAGGTGTGGCGGTTATCTTAGAAGTGACTGTTATGTCTTGTGGTGGTACGTTCTCAGTGGAAATGGTAGAAGCCTTGGAGACAAGCATTTCCGAAACAGACACATCGGCGAAACTTTGTTCACTGGCCATTGAAGTATCCATTGTTGCTGCAAACTGCGCGTCCTCTGAATAACTGTCGTCTATTATTGGCATTGATGGCGTTGTCTGTACTTGTGTTGTATCCAGGACTATGTGCTCAGGTATCGAGACGGAATAAGAAACAGACGGAACAGATTCCGCTCCAGTCTGGATACCTTGGGCTTCAATCGTTACATTCTCATCCAAATTCGGAATTACTAAATATTGGGTACTGACAGGTATCTCTGTACGCGCCATATCTGTCGCTGAACTGTCCATAATTTCACCAATATCTGGCATAGAGTTTCCAGGTATTTGGATTTGCGTGTCTCCAGCAGAGATGTACGAAATACTTGGATTAGTAATCGTAATAGGTAACTCGAGTGATGAAGGTATTGTAGAAACATCTGAAACTGGAGTGCTTTCCGACTGGATGGACAAATTGCTGGGCACTTCGAGTGGTGTCATAATCGGTTGGTTCAAGGTCAAGGAAGTTTCCAGAACCGAAGGTGAAGATATCGGTTCCGTTGGGGGTATTATCGTGGACTGCAAAATGGTCTGATTGATAAGGCTGGTTTGAGTGAGACCAGCGCTCATTACGTTTCCAGAAGAATTTTCAGGCAAGCCAATTTCCTGCTGGAAGTCTGTATTTGCTAGAGCGGCTGCTAGGATATCCTGATTCGACGTCTGTATGATCTCTGATGATGGGAAATTCTCTGACATTATTGTCTGATTGGATTCTGCGGCACTGGTCTGCAGATTAGGCATGCAGCCATTATCGAACTGCAGAACTATATTGTCCAGAGCTCCAGCTTCGCCTAGAGAACTTGGATCAATATACAGAGTTCTAGTTCCGTCCGGATTTTGGGTCGTTCCTTCCAAAGACATCAAAGCGTTGTTATCCAATGGCTGAATCTGGCCCTGCTCATCTATTGTGACCAGCACGTAAGTCTGGGTACCATCTCCACTCTCCGTTGGTAAAGCCATGATCTGCGGTTGAGCAGCAGCCACCTTGGGTTCTTCTATTTTATCGACGGGTATTTCAGTCGTTTGTTCAATCGTAGAAGCTACGGATTGTAGCTTTGGTTCCTCCTTCCGGATTTCAGGAACTTCCTCGACTTTTGGCTTCTTCTCTGGTTCTGTTGGTTCCAAAGGTGGAAGTGACAACGGTGTCGAGATAGTCGCACTTGATGCAGTGGTTACGTTTATGGAGTTCAGGGCAGCGTTCAGCAAATTCTTTGGTTGAGCATTCTTTGCGGATGCTGCATAATTCTTCGTAGCAGCTTTAGGTGTTACGACACTTCCGGCGGAATGCTTTTGTTGAGCAACGGTTTTTGTAACCGGAGGTATATTGGCAACAGTGCTAGTTTGCTTTTGTTGGAGATTCTGCACTGCTACTGGTGATTCGTGCAACTTTTGTACGACAATTTTTTGATTCTTCGACTGTCGTCCGCTACCTCTAGGCATGACGACCTTTTGTACAGTCGATGATCCAGGAATGACCTTTCCTTTAGTTTGAAGTTGCATATGCTGCATTTGCTGTCCTGGACTCTGAGAAGATAAGGCTTGTACAGGCATTCCTTGTCCAACTGTTTGCTTCACTAACTTCTTTCCATGAAGTAAAGTCTTCTGTCCTGATACTGTGTTCTGGAGGACTATAGTACTTCCTGGTGATTTTATTGATCCTGCAACTCTCATTTGGGACGATGATGACGAAATTGGAATCTTCTGACATTTTTGTAGTAATGGTACTTGCATCTTTTGCGGGACTGTTGAATATTGAACTTTACCACCCTTTGCAGGAGTCTTCGCTGCAATGGCTTTTACTTGTTGTGCTGTAATTGGCGTGAGCACTGTACCCTTTGAGGTGACGATACCTTGGGTACTGAGGATAGTCTTTCCAGCAATAGTTTGTGTCATTGGAGCTAGAATAGTTTTTGTTCCACCTAGACTTTGAGAAGTCAATGGCGACAAATATGTTGGACCTTTTGTAACTAACGCCTTAGAACCAATAATTGTTTTTCCTGTTAATGACGATGCACTTATAGGGGTATATATTCCTCCCTTGGTAAGAATTCCTTGCGATATGGTACCCAACAAAGCTGACTTTGATATAGTACCTGAAATTGGGGTCAATACTCCTTTCGATGTTATTATACCTTGGGTGTTAATAATTTTCTGACTCTGTCCAGCCAACTTGGATGTTGTTGCTGTACCCGCTTCAGTCTTCGGAGCAATGACAGTTTTTGAGGTCATCATGCCTTGCGAAGAGATTGGAGAATATATTGTGCCTTTGCTGGTCATAATTCTCTGTACTTTCCCACCGAGGTTCTTAGAAATATTTAAAGGTAACATCTTTGTTTGACCTGATTGGGCCGACGTCAAAATCACCACCTTTCCACCTTGCTGAACTATTTGCGCGCTTCCAGCACCTTTACTAGAAGGGATAGCAATCTTCTGTTGACTTCCCGGTTTTCCCTGAACACTGTAGCGGATCTGTTTTCCTCCAGCAGTCTGCACGATCACATATTTCCCTGGTGCACTTTTCTGAGATATCAGAGGAGGCGCCTTACCAGGTTGAGTGTTTTGAAATTTCAAACCCTTTACTCCACCAGTAAGTGGAGGCACCAAGGTCTTAACATTTGTAATGGTAGGCTTAGCTTTAGCTTTATTCTTTAAGATAGTTGGTGTGCCACTTTTCTTCTTCGGCGTACTTTCAGTTTCGTTTGACTTAAATTGTGTTTGATTGGGAGCAACAATTTGAGTTGTCGGTGTCAATGAAATAGTATTTGTAGCTATCGTGCTAGAAGATGGAATAATTGAGGATATCACAACTGGCATCTGCTCAAGATTCTCAGGAGTTAAAACGTCTTCACTCAAGACGAAGGGCATCGAATTTATATCCAATTCCATGTCTGCTAGACTTTGTGAACTCTGCTGAATGAACTTCTCACTTGGTACAGATGCGATACCTTGAGATGACTGGGAAATTAATTTTTCCTTTTGTGTTTCCATAGCAGTGGTAGCAGCCTCCTCTGCTTTTAAAGCTTGAAGCTTTTTAGTAAGTGAAAGATGCGAAGTTGGAATTTTCACTTGCCTTCCCTTACTGTTCGGTGACAAAGGTTCAATCTTCATGATCTTTGCTCGTGGGCTGCTCTTTGCATCGCCCCGTTTTGAGACATCCAATTCCAGCTTGTGTTTCTGGCCTTTAGCTGGCAATTTCTCCAGCAGTTTTGTCTTCAGGATCATTGGCTCTTTCAGAGTGACGTTTTCAATGATTCTTGGCTTCTCACGTTTCTTTACTGGCATCCCGACATCGGATGTAGGTGAAGGTGTCGACATAGAAGACAATCTTGACGAGTCATCCATCTTCTGTACTTCTAGAGTCAATGATTTTGTAATCTCCTCTATATTAGCTGGTTGAACTTCACGCTTAGAAACAGGAACTTCCGAAGGAGTGGGAAGTTGTGCAGATACTGTTACAGTAGGTTCATCTGTCTTTGCTTCAATTTCAATATTTTCTTCAACAACAACTTCAACACCCTGGAATTCTCCCACTCCAGAGACATTAGTTTGTTCATGAAGCTCGCTAGCCTCCTCAGCAATCTCTATATTGGTAGCCACTTTCTCTGCTTTCTTAATTGGGCCAACAGCTTGCGTAACAGGTACGATGTTCACATTATCCATCTCGTCGGCCTTTTTCTTTCCAGGTTTCTTGACCTTTCCTCTACCAACGGTGATCTCAATGTCATCTATCACTACTTTATTGTCACGCTTGTCCATCTGCAACGTCTTCAGGAATGCCTCCTGAAAAGTGTTAACTGGTTTCTCTTCACCATGTGAATCTTTGTCTTTCTTGGGTTTTGATCCAGTTTCAGGAGTAAATTTGCCTTTGTATCTTGTCTGCATTGAGGGTCTTTTTGCAGCTGGCTCTGGAGTCTTCGCAGTTTCAGATTTTGGAACGAGCTCAATCTCCATCTCAGTTTTTAGTGATATTTTCTTCGCTTCTTCAAGTTTCAATTTTGTGTCCACATTCTCTTCTACTTCAGCACCTTTTTCCTTCTCTGCAGAAAAGTCTCTTTCTATAGTCATGTCTGCCTGTTCAATAGGTACCTCCTCTATTACAGTCTCTTGCATTAGTTCAACAGTCTCAATTTTTTCCTCCAAGATTTCTGTCTCTTCAGTTGAAATAACTTGCTCTTCGATTACTGGTCCACTAAATATCTCAGTAGACTCTTTATCCGTGTCAACTCTCGTAATCTCAATCTCCATGTCGTTAGTTTTGTCAATCTTCTTCTCTGGCTCTGGTTGTATAACATTCTTGTCTACGGAGGCGTCGCTCTCAAAAAAATCATTTTGCGCCAATTCAAACTTTTTGATTTGTGATTTTTTAGGCGGGAGCTTCTCCACTTCGGTTTTCGGGACTTCAGGCACCTGGTTACCTTCGGCTTCTTTAATTAAATTCGCAACTTGTTCCTGTATCGATGGCGTTCTATCGTCATCATCCTTCATTCTATCTTCGTCCTCAAAGTCATCAGTTTGCTCTATTATTTCTCCTTGCCTCTCATCGATCTTCCATTTTGTCTCTGAATCTTTTGTCAATCGAGTACTATCAGAGGAATGTTCTGAAAGTACTGCTGGTATACCTATTGTCTTCAAAACTTTATCCATGGAGGGTCGATCGTCATTTAATTTTTCGTCAGATTTTACCAGTTCGATTGTAGAACCTACTGAAGCTTTCATCTCGTCAGATTTCTTCATTGCGGATGCTTTATTTCTACCAGCTTTCTGCTCTGGTTTCTCTGCTTTATTGCCACCCATACTTTCCTCTACAACATCCGCAGTTCTATCAAGAGAATCAGATAACTCAATTTCCTGCTGATCCATCTGAATGACAGTCTCGATGGTCCTCTTACCGAATCTTGACGACTTTCTACTTCTAGCAGGTCTACGCTCAATTCTCTCACTATTTTCCTCGTCCGTTAATAATTTGTCATCTAGTTCCGATTGACTGTCGTCGGTTTTCGATGCTGACGCGTCACTATTCTGAAGATAGATATCATACGAATATTTCTTGTTCGGTTTTCTCCTTCGTCCACTCAATGATCGTTCAGAATCGGACTCAGTAGTCTTACTGTTCTTGTCTTTTTCGATAATCATCTTGGTTCCCAGTTTTCTTTCTGGTGATTTGTTACTTGATTTTGATGAACTATCATCAACGCTGCTTACGCTTGTTTCAGTAGAAGTTTTCTCAGAAACGAGACTCCTTCTAGGTCGTCCACGACGTTTCTTGACACTTTTATGAGCAGCGACTGGTTTTTCTACTGGCGACTTTTCAACTTTTTTGTAGTTTCCCAAGATAGACTCGTTATCCATGTCCGTGTCATCAGACTGGTTCAAACCGAGCGGAGTCATATCAGTATCTGAAGTCTCGCTGTGAGGAGGCGCAGTATCGGCTGATTCAGACACAGTTTCATCTTCCGTGTCCACTTCCATTTTCTCAGGAACTGCTTCCACCTTGCTGGACTCCATCGTCTCCGAAACAACCTCACTTTCCATTTCTATTTTCTCTGAGGTGATATCCTTTTTTTCAATCGTCTCCTCATTCTTCGCAGAAGTTAAGGCCTCATCATCGGTTTTAGTGTATTCTTTATCAATATGTTTGACACCCGTAATGATGTTAGATATGAGTGCTTTGTTAAAATTTTTAGAGGCAATCACAGCGTGATCGTCGTCGGCTTCTTCTTCGCGTTCCACTTCGAAAATCTCAACTATCTCAACCTGAGTTTCGCAGGCATTTGAATTTAATTTTTCTTGCTCCTTCTTGGACGATGCTTTATCTTCCTTCGATTGTTTCTTTAATTCGCTTGTATCTTCCTCAGTTTCTAGCTTATTGGTTTCCTCGTCCATCTTGTTATCTTTATTTTCTTGTTCTTCAGGCCCCTCCTGAGTTGCTGATTTTGCGACAATATCGTTCTTCTTGACTGTCTCTTTTGTTTCTGTATCTTTATCGTTGCTAAGGTCTTTTTCTTGCTCTTCCTTTAAGGCCTGACTCATTTCGAACTCTTTTATGATCTCCTTCTTTAGGGACAAACTTTTCTCACCAAAAACTCGGTGAATTTTTCTTACCGGCGGTATTGTAGCTTCGGGAACATCTTCCTCATCGAAATCAAAACAGGATAATCTTGATTTTTTGTCATCCTTCTCCATAAGCTTCTTACCGTCTTTCTGTAATTCAGGCTTCTTATTTTTCTGCCCTGAGAATGGTTTCTGATCCTTCTTTGTATCTTTGTCCTTCTCCTTATTCGACTTGTTCTTTCCAGAATCATCAAGAATCTTGTTGTTCGAATTTCGACTGCGGACTCCAATAGTATCTTCTAGTACTTCGATGGCTGTCAACTTTTCAGTCTCATTGAGCAATTTTTCGGATTCCTGGATAATATCATCGTTTTCATTTTTCTGTTTGTCATCACCAGGGCTAGTCGTCTCCATCTGGGACTTCATTGGCGTACTGTCCGCAGTGCCAGATTCCATAGACTTGTTTAAGTCCATACTCATATCTTCGTCCGAGCTATCGTTCCAATCAGCCAACAATTTCTCACGAATTTCAGGATCTGTCTTCTTTTTCTTCTTATTGGCTTTCTCGACTTGTTTTGCGAGTTTTCTTTTGCCCAACTCGGCGCTTCCTTCACTGCGATTTTTGTGCGAACTACCCTTGTCCTTCCTAACATACTTCCTTTTCGGCGTATCGGTGTCAGCTTCTTTAGTCTTTGTTGGAGAATAAGTCTTTACCTTGGAACGTGCTACAGCTGGGGAACCTCCAGAATTGTGACTTTTGATGTGGCAAATAATAACATTCACGCGGGAGGAAGTAAAGCTGCATAGGTGACAAGGATATTGCGGTGATGATGTGCTGTTGTTTGGAGTCGATGGCAGACTGCTGGGTTGATGACGGATTCTCACCTCGTGGTCACTTTCCTTTAGGAACCTTGGATGCGTGATTTTTCGCAGCGTTTCGCTGCCATCGCTACGTCTGTGAGCTTCATCACGATCACGTTTCTTCTTGGGTACCTTCTTCTCGCCAAAGAGCCCAGAGATATCTGGTTTTTCTTCAGGGCTGAACTTTTCACTTGTCAGGATATCCGGATCTCCACCGGTCAGTTTTTCAGCCATTTCAATATCGCCAGGAAACTTATCCATATAACTGGCACCATCTTTGCTCTTAGTCCTGAATTTATCTATAATAAATTTACTCCAAGTTAGAGAAAAGTCAATGTTCATAGTTAAATGTTTTTTCTTCTGTGAAACTTACCTAAGCCTTTTTTGATGAAATCTTCCTTCTGTGTGCAGTTATACTTGTAGATTTGCTGATAGTTCTTGACAAACTCACTAAAATGATATTGTTATATTAGAAGTTTTTCTATCACCTTATGTGGAAGTTATTACGAGAATATGGGTACATGAAAAACTTACTATGTATCTTCTTGAAAGAATTTTACAGCAGCAATCAATGGTTTTTTTTGAAATTCTATTTGAATGTCTTCAGGCAAATTGTGAAGGCCAGTGACCTGTCCAGGCCACCAACAAGCTCCCAGTTTCACCCATACAACATCGCCATCCAAATAATTAATTTCTGTCTGTTCGCACATCTTGACTAGGTTCTTAGCCACGTTTATTCATAAAACTATTCTTGTAGTAACGGTATGTCGCAAAATCTTAGATATATCAATAAGCATTTAAAAGATTATTTGCATAGGCATCCTATTGTACTAACAAAGTAACTCTATATATAGTATTCTATTAAAATCAAAAGATGTAAATTGCGTTCCTAATAGTACCACTATTGAAAACCAGAAAAAATGTATTGAATTCAATGGTTCTGCGTTTGAACCAAAGGCATAAAAGTTCTTAGTGAAATGTGAGATATAATTAATATTTTTTAAATATGACTTTAATCATTATGTATGTAATTCAGCTTTTTACTCTTAACTCAGCACAATTCTTGCTTAGTGCTACCATCAAAGTACGACAGTCTACAATTTATATTGTTCTCTTTAAACGCACAGTGGACTTTCGTCTCAGATCCTCAGAACATACATCCGAAGTGGCTTAAACCTCAAACTGAATAGCTCAACGCAGCATTTCCAAGAGTTATCTATGGAAACAAAATCGCAAAATTACTATTTAAAAAATTGTCCCGTTGGTTCGTTGCAGCATTCCTTCACTCTCACTGTATACACTCCAAACGTATTAAGAAAGCCTTATTCCATACGTGCTTGGGTACCACCAGGATGTACAAAGCATGGAGTAACCAATAATAGGTGCAGCACAGAAAACTGTTGGTACACCTAGTGTAGAAAAGTAAGCCCTGTAGACGACGTAACAAGAATGTCCATCGGGATGATGGAGACGAGCGGGGGGGCTAGGTGCGTATTCGCGGGAAACCAACTCTGAGGTAGGCTCTTGCTGTGGCAGTGGCCTAGCACGGTGAGCATTGTATCCTGGATACCGTAATGTAAGGACTGGCAGACGGTTAAATAGCGTAATCCGTCCCGGTTCTTGCTACGACGCTCCCGTGGAAATTGGCGTGCGTCCCAGGAGGAAGGACGTCTTGGTTTGCTTGGCTCGGGTCCGTTCGGCTCGGCTTCGGCTTTGGCTCGCCAGTGAACTTCTTGTAACGCGCACTTGCTCCCGTGCGACCAGGACTTTGTCGCCACTGCGGAAAACGCGGCAGCGGCCGATCACAGATCAACCGACACTCGGCACTTTAACGCTTTCTGCCCGTTGTACGACGTACGTACATATTTCGCTTCCCGAAGTGCAACGGGGCCCCTATGCTGGCGGGTGCGATGTATAGATGGATGCTTCCTTCTCTATCACCTCGAATATACTCCACTCTGCAGTCAGGCCTGCCAACCTTTCCTTGCCCTATCTCCTTTGAATTCTTCATACTCTTTCTCTTCTTTCTTTGTTCATTCTATACTGACTCTGCAACTATCTTCTTTTTCTTTCTTTTTCGTTCTCTTTAACGCGCGCAAATTTCTCGATGCAGGTTAAAATCGTTTACTACGTTTTATTAGCATGTTTAAGTTTAAATAAACGTGACAATCCACTAGTTCAAACATACCTGTTTTCTTCGCAGGGTATGTGGAACAATAGTATTCTTATTCGTGCCTCTCGTAAGAAGTCGATTAATACCTGTTACAACAAATAATTAATATCCATGAAGTGTTCATTAAGTAAAATATCCTACATCTTCATATACATCGTCTATTACAATGTAATGTACAGAGCTGAGTTTCCAGATGCAGGTTTGAGACTCTCGTACTTAAAATATCGTGATTCATTCAATTGATGTACATACATCTTTGTTGGGCAGTGCTTATTTAACGACGAAAAAATGATAAAGTTATCAGGAAGACGTGTTCTATGAAGAATGGTTGAGAACTAAATAATATTAGGTATTTAGATCACACAGGCTGAAGTTAACATTGTTTGATATTTTAAATCGTGGGAAACATTGTTCAAATCTTTGAAACATAAGCATATAATGTGCATAACGCACAATATTCCTCAACTACGTTTCGGAGATTGAATATCATAACAAGACGCATAATAAGAGTATGATTTTGCGTCGTGTCATTACTTTCTTAGCAATTGGTAGCACTGTGTCACCGGGTGGGTAGCAGAAATGTAGTTCATCTGGTTTGTCACTAGGGGCTCCACCTTATCCTTATTGGTGTTTCATGTATACATCCGGTTTATATCGTGCTTCACGTACTTATAGTTTTTTATATATAAATTTTTCTCTTATATTCTTCATATCATATCTACATTTCGTCGCTATTTTCCGAGAGACAAACGTTCAATTAACAAAAGCTTCCAATCTTCGTGGCTACAAGCATACCGGAAGTTTCGTTTTTGTTGACGTTTTAGCGTTTCATTTCGTGCGTGTTCACCAATATTTTCAGAATGGCGACCGCAGTACCGTCTCGTTTTGCCGTTCTCAGTATTGACGACGACGATTATAAGCCGAAAAAGGCTCAAAAACCGGCCGGTAATGGGAAAACTAATCCTAAGAATAAGCAGGACAAGCAAAAGCAACAGCCTAAAAAGGAAGAGAAGAAAAAACAGAACAAGGTACTTCGCCGGGAGAATTTTTTCAGCCGGTAAAATGTCAAACTCGAGACTACATATGGGCGGGAAATTTAAAAATTTGAGAATTCATTCACATGGATCATGTTGCCGATCATGATATTTTAGGAAATTGAATCGAGAAAGAAAATTAGAAGCTTTGTACTGTCTTGGTTGAATAAATAATTAAATATAAATTGTTATTTCTAGGGAAAGAAGAAGAAGAACAACGAAGATCAACAATGGGAACAGTGGAAACAAAAGGATTCGATGGTAACAATTGTTGAATATTAATTTATTACATCTTTAAGCTCCTGAGTAATACTGTTTAATGCATTTATATAATTTTTTGTTATTCATTTCACACAAATACAGATATATGAAAATATTACATATAAAAATACAATGTCATATGTATCTTTTGTTGCTTTTGCCTTACAGTATTAAAAATTATTACATTGATTTTTTTGTTTGTCCATGTAGCATAGAGTTAGTTATATACAGTAACATTTTTTTAATTCAATTTACAGCATTCGTGGATGTGCTTCGCCTATACAGTTATTACTTTTTAGATTCAAGTTGTACTATGTAACATTTTGTTTCAGTAGTGACCTATTTATATGTCTTGTGTTATCACGCAATATTGTGATTTCCTTAAGGCTGTTGAGGAAACATACGAGCAAGAGTTACATCAGGCAATTCTGCTGTCCAAGTTGACATACGAGGCCCAATTAGAGACATCAGGGAAATGCGACAAAGATGCAGAGCAATCTAAAAAGAGCCAAAATAATAAAAAGACAAAGAAGGCCACAATGTCTTTAGAAGAGTTTAACAATATGGATGTAATTGCAACACAAAGCTCAGTACCAGAGATAGAGAGCATTGATAATAAACAAAAAGGTATTTCGTATTAATAATCAGTAAACGAAGTTACATTTTTTTTTGTAAATAAAGAATGATGTTCTCTTTCTCTGGTTTTGCAAATATAAATATGATGGGAATGTAGGTGACAGATGTTACAATTGCTGTAGAGTCAGATGCAGAGTTCTTCGAGAGAGTTGAGAAAGAAACCAAAGCAGAGATTACAAAAGGCAAAGAAAAGGATATGCTGAAGGCAAGGTTGAACCAGTTTGACGATGACATAACTGCTGCTCAGCTCAGGGTGGAATTGGAGAAGAGAGATGATCTAATACAACAACTACGAGATAAGGTTGAAGCATTAAAGGTGGAGCTGACTCAGGTGAAGAAGAGGAACACAAAGCTTTATCAAATGTTATCGCAGGGAGAAAGTAATAACCTTTTAATATCCTATAAGTAAATTGAAAGCAGAAATTATTTATTTATCCTATCGCTCATTTTACAGTGAAAGACAAGGCGTCCGTTCTTGAGGAGGTAGCTGAACTTCAAGATATACGTGATGAATTGACTTCCGAAGTAGCTTCTCTTCATGCTCAATTGGAGCAGGAACGATCGAAAACTCGTGCTTCCAATGTTGATCCTAAGGCTACCAAACAACCTGTAAGACTTTAATTTTATATGTCATTATTTTGATCAGTCATTTTTTCTAACATGTAGCACTTTTGCAGAACTAACATAAGTAGATGTTTATTTTAGTTTTTCTGAGTGCTTCGGTCAGCTTAATACTTAGTATTTAATTGATTCATTGAACAAAGATATCGCACATTTAATACATGGCCTTTCAGAGATTAATTGATACTGCGTGTTCAGTATGAACTCTTTTAGTCCAAAGATTAAAGATTCTAAGAACTATTTGCTTTAATTAGATAATTTCAGTACAGAGTTTTACGAAAAAAATTTTAAACAAGTTCAGATTTTAATAATAGAACTTGCTGAAACTGAAAAAACTATAGCTAAAAGCGTTAATTTGTACATGCTTTTATATTAAATTGAGAGATTATTATGTATTTAATTTTTTTTTTCTTCAAGATCATCGTATTTATGATATAAACTTATTTGTTCCCAGAACAAGAAAAGGCCGAACAATGAAAATGCCTAAGTCACTGATCTATCACGATATAAGTATGATCATATTGTAATTCAAATAGTGTTAACTATGTATAACGTGATAAAAATTACCTATTATCCATATAACACATTGGCTTACCAAGTTTCCACGTAGCACATGTGCATTCATTTTTTGAAAGACATAAGTGAATTTTTTTATCCAACAACATGCATTTCTATTCTCATAAAAAAATCTCAGGAATATTAAGAGTATCGCATTTGCGTTAAAAATTTTCTATCCGTGATCAAAACATCTGTTACGGAAAGTAAGCCAATGGGTGTAAAAAGACTTTTCAGTAAGACTATAAAGTAAGATATAAAAAGCATATTTCATATTACCACTGTGCACGTGCCACAGTTTATATAAAACAGTATACGAGAGTTCTTCACCTTTGATAAAAACTTTGTCAACTTCAGTGAATTACTTTCTTGCATTATTCATACTTCGTGGGGAAAAAAAAAAACTGTACCTTCTATAGACTTTAGGCACAAACGTATACTGAGTAAATAATTTCTTTACATCGATACCCTAAATAGAACAGGATAATAATACCTGTCTTTACGTAATACATAGAATAGCTGGTTTCCTAAAAGGTCTGCTCCCACTTTGCATGTTTTTAAGTTTTTCATTTAACTAATTAAGAAACAAATAGATTTTCTTAGTTCATTTTTTTTTCTTCAATTTAAATGTCCATTAAGAATTACATGGTTATCGTTATTGCTCGGACTGGAAAGCTTGGCGATATTGGAGCATAAAAGTGTCCTCGTCCTACGCAGTGCTTCCGTCCGGGCTCATTTTTATCAAGAAATATTGCTTTAAATATTTTGTAATAAACATGTTCTACGCAATATCCAACGTCTTTTCATTACAGCCCTCTCGAATTTCTCATGCGATCAAAATTCCAAGCCAGACGTATCGATACGTATCTTTAATCTTCTTAAACTTCCAGTTCTGACCATTTGTGAGTTTCCCACTAGGTATTCATTCAGCACTAAGCTTCATCCGGATTATATATATTCGTGAACATTTTTACAGATATTTTTTACCAACTTTTTTCTGCTAATTCCTCCTCTCCATCCCCTTGGGAGCGGTTCAATGTTGTACATTGCGTATTCCATTTACTCGCAGTACATTTTGGCTATTCGTAGAGACGCTGTACAAAAAGGGATTATTTAGTAAAGCTACACTATTTCCCCAGAAATATAACGTATAATGATTATAATCTCTGACTAAAAATTCAACGAAAGACTTTTAAATTTTCGATAGATTACCTCGCCTAGAAATTTTACCTAGAATCAAATATGCTTCCTTTATAAAACACAAAGAGAAATGTAAGGTGGGGTAGCATCTATTCAACTTTTCGATGAAGTCTTGACCAATAAAAGGAGCATTAACGCTAAGTGGACGCCTCGACTACTTGGTCATAGTTCTGTTTGCCACAGAAGTGAGGGCTGAAAAGAATACAGGCAATAGATAGCGAAAGCTATAACCATTTATAGAGTCAGAGATACGTCAAAAATATTTTATTATTAACATACATTCCAGCTCAGTCAACTTTATTCTTCTTTGACTTTTTTCTTGTTCCAAGTGTAAATATACACATACGTTTATATTACAATTTCAAATATCACTGATTAATGTTAATCGTGAGTTTGCTATATGTGCGATTTTCAAGGTTAGGTATGTTATTTTTAATTGGCAATGCGTTCATCTGAAACGTTTTACCGATTAAATTACAAAAAAAAATCAAATTACAGTTACGTAACCTCGTGTTAAAATTGCACTGTTCGCGGGCGGTTTAAATCCTTTGCTAGAATTGAGCGAAAACTCGGTCGAGCGAGATGGAGATGCCAAGGGGAAGTTTTAGGGTGTGCGGTAGAGAGGGACGATATGCCGGAGGTTTGGCTGGCAGCGGGGATTCATTATCTGACAGTCTATTGTCATTCGTACGAGCTGAGATCTCGCTGGTCCAGGATCACATCTCGCGCTTCACGCGTCACGATATCTCTTTCGATTTTTTTTTCTTATTTACGCGTTTGAAAATTCACATTTTTACTTTTCATATTTTTTCCAAGAACCTTATCGTTTTCACAATCGTATCACTGTCCTGTACACGTTGACTCTATACTTTTGGAATTTTTCATTCGTTTAACGAGACTGCCGCTGTATTTTAGATCAGAAAAATACGGGCAACTGTAAAATTAACTATTGGAATCGAATCGCTTAATAAATTTATTTTCAGACGCCTATCTGTTAATATATGCCTACGATAAGATATATTTTTATCAAATAATTGGACCCTTTATATTTTCAAATATCTGTTTCACTTAGGCACCTTAACAATTAAAGTTATCAGAACGTATATCGTGAAAAAAAATTTCAGAACTCTACTACTATTTTAGAAATTTTTAAACGACAACCGAATACAGCTTAATTGACGTACCGCTTGCTGTAAATTCAAGGATTCTGATCCTCTTTGTTTGAAATGCAGACAGTACGTGTGCTTTAGGTACTAAAAGGCAGACCGGTTCGAATTTGAATTTCAAACGTGAATTACAGGTTAGGAAAAAAAAAGGACGCTTCGTTCTCCTATCGCGTGAAACTTTTAATAATTTCTTTGAATATACTTTCACTTCACGAGTCTAAGACTTTTTTTTCCAACTATTATGACGTCTGACTTAATAACTCCAACGCGACGTCGCGTATATGCTGTATTAATACACAAAAAAAAAAGAGACGAAGAAACAAAAGCAAATATGAATGCCAAGATGGCGGACGGTAAATGGAATTCAAACATTAGGCAGGAAAATTAAGAGCTGAGAACAAGAAACAATCGTTTCTTGTTATTACGCGATTATTCATCTCTATCATACTATGAATCATTAACGTCACTGTAGGCGGTAGTTATTTCACGTACATATAGTAATACTCATATATACACGCTCTAGCATAATCTCAGAATCTCTGTTATCAGTCTCGAGAGAAACTCTCAAGTTTCCGTAGATGATCCATTAAGATTCATGAAACGAATATCGCCTCAAGTATTGTCATCGTTATCATCAAATTAAATAATGACATCAATTACAAAATGACAATTCGCATACGTATCGATCGAACAATATTTATTATTAAAAATAACATCGGTGATTCGAGATGAGCATAACCTCAAAAAAAAATTCCACCAACTGCCATACGAAAAGAAAAAGAACTATTGGGATACTGAAAAAGATACAAGGAAAAAGAGCTATTAATATTTTTCATGTAAAATCATAATATACATACGGTATCCAATTCATGGTATCAGTCGTGTAACAGACGTTTATTACGTAATGGTAAATTCTTGACTCAGGTCGTGCACGATGAGGTTCATAAGAGCCAAAAGATTCGTAGAGACGTGCATGTAGATTGCGCCACGAATACATAACCTATACCGACGCTATACGTGTCTACGTGCGAGGCGATTAAAGTTTTAGAAGTATCGATTCTCCGCGTTAACGTTGACAGACAGAGGGATCGTCAAAGAGCATAATAATTACTGCGCCCGCAGAGAAGAGGCTCAACCCTTTGTTCTATAGTCACTTTGGGAAAGGGGATTGGAGAGAGGAGAGCGACGGGACTCGAGAGCATCCGTTTCAGCCACGCTATTATGTAATTGATCTGAGCTTTCCATTGCGATCATCCTGCAACCCACTCGGGTGTTTCAATCTTGAAAAAGTTTAATCAGTCTTAAAAATTCATGAAATTAATGATAATTATCATCGCGTCGATAAGCCAGTGTAATAACGTGAACGTAAGTATACCTAACCTCAAATATACACAAGTTTTTATTGACGATCAACTCGAATCACGACACGACGTGTCTCCCATTCAAAGTACTGTCTGATTGGACGTTATAAAAATGTTTTCAAATATTCCCGCCGTTATACGTCACGGTCAACATTAGTCGTTCCTCGTTGCTCGTGAGCAATTTTCAAGATAATCAAAAGCGTATTATCCACATTGATTTCGTTTCGCTGAGATATTTAATTAAAGTTGTTTGCGCTCGGAACTTTGAAAACTTTGTAGATAACTTACAGTGGCGTTTAATTCTCGCAAATAACGTTTGCGAATGCGAAAACAGGTTATGGCTGTGTCGCTTTCGCATTGCTGCCGTTATTGGTCTTTGCTGGTGTCGTTCATAACCAACGTATATTAATTAGCGTCGTCGTCGTGTCTACTTGACGAAATTCATGGAGTCTTAATTAATTCATGTATATCGAAGTAATATACGATATCGAAAATATCGTATTGCACCACGTAACAAATTGAGAAACGACAAGGCCAAGTGATACCATAAACGTATTCGTGGCAAAGGCGACTCCCGGTCAGGACCCGGCGTTATCCTCTGACCCCACTCCGTCATCTCTAACTTCGACTGTACCTGAGTGTGAGTTTTTCCTACTTGATTTTCCCATTTTCGGAATGGGACGAGGGGAGAAGGAAAAAGATAGTCGAGAAAATTTTAGTATTCATAACCCTACACGTACAGTACAGTCTCGGCAGAGCGTATCGAATCGAATCTTCGTATCGCACGCGGAATTTTTTTACTTAATTTTTGTACTACGTTAAATGATACACATATAAGTATATATATTCATATAATTATAAGCTTGTACAGTATGATATAATTTTCCGTCTTATCTTTATTATGGCTATTGGTAATAACTCTTCGATCAGATTCGATCAGCGAGGACTAACGAAAATGTATCGCAAAGATTTTTGTTTTCATCTCGTATCCTTTTATCAATATATAATATTCTTTTGCCTGGCTATAAATTTGCCCATAATAAATTCAAAGCTGTAAATACTTTTTTGGAAAACGGACTCTCTTCGTCTATTCTACTGTGTGATATTGAATATCCTTCGATACGCTCCGGTTATCCTCGCATTGCGTTTGCACAGATGTCTGCGGCACTGAAGGATCCGTCCCGTTTCCCTCGAGTCTCCCGTGTACAAAGCGATAGCATTGAGACACGGTATATTCGTCTCGTGTACTGCATATAGCCGTAGCGCATGTGTCTCTTTTGAAATCGAACAAAAGATACTACACACCGACTGTAATCATGGGTATGGTAAATTGCTGTCGAAAAAATAAAAAAAATAATATAAGAGACGAAACGAAACGACAAGGGTCGTCGAAATAACTGAACGACGCTGCATTGCATACGAAAAAAGATGCGCAATACTTTTTAGATTTGGGAATAATATGACAAAAAAAAAAAGAGAAAAAATGAAGACGTTCCATTAGAGCGTTCCAGTTTCGCGAGGAGGGCGCGGAGAGGAGCGAGATTGAAAGTGCTCCTTAACGATTACGAAATCTTACCCCGTATCAATTCTCCTGAATACCCTAAGGGAGTTATCACGCGTGACGTAATTTTTTCTGCGTATACGCAAAAGCGTGGATCGACGAGTGGGGACGAAATGATACAAAAAAAAATATTTCGAAAGTATCTCCTACTTGGTTGAACGTACATGTATAATATATATCTCTGTATCGTCGAGTATTGGAGGTGTATCCGGATGCGATATATATATATATATATATAAACATGTATCCGCAGTAGAATCTGCCGGCAACAAGGCCCAATACGTAAAGCCGCATATACATGGGTCGCGTTAAGTGTAGCGTAGCTCTATGATTCTCACCCGTCTCCCACTATAGCAGCGTTTCTCCAACCCCACAGTGCCATCCCCAAAGCACCCCAACCCCAGACCGCGCTGGCAGTCGCATCGCATCGCAAACAAAAGACGAGCGAGCGCGCGCCACTCATCGCTCGCGCTCGATGCGACAGCGAGTGACGTCCACCACCCTCCTCCCCCCTCTCGCCCCCCGCCACACTCACCATTTCCCATCCCATCCAACTAAACCTCAACCCACACCCCTATTTAGCCCCCTTTTCACCCTCCCGCCTCCCCTTTGAAACCACCCAACCCCCTCGCCCATCCACCTTCAAACCACGAACCCGTTCCGCACTCCACACTCCGATTCTCTACTTCCCACCCTCTGCCCCCCCCCCGCCTGCTTTCCTCTCTCGTGCTGTTGTCACCCCAGCCCCGATTCTACGGGGTGAATTCCCAGTCTCACCAAAGCTACCTCTCCACTCCCTTTTCACCCCCTCCCCCTCGGTAGCAGAGCTATCTGTTGTTATCACCAGTTATTTGCATCCCTTCGTCGGAGGGGTGGTTCTGCTATAGAGAGGCGAAATTCTCGGTAGCTTACTTCCCGGGAATATTACTAGGCTGGGTTTACCCGGGGGATCGCGGTTTTTTTTTTTTTTTTCAACGCATTACAATTCTACAACATCTTGCGGCTTTCGTTTTATTATATCAACGCAGTGATTTAGAGATATATTGGGCGATAGATCGTCCGGATGATTTTTATATCCGCGCTAATGGTAATAATTAATGGTTACGTTGAAAAGTTATAAGCGTTATCGTTGTTTTTACGTGGATTAAAAAATGGATTATTAATAAATATAATTTTGTGATTTTTGTTTATTATTATTGTTTCATCAATACGTCAGCGATATCATTCCAGTAGCTCGGTACGGTGAGGAGTTATCAGGACACGCGCTACCGTACCCCGATCGACTGCTGATCTATAAGTGATTTGACAGAGGGCAAACGCAGGGATGACAAGGGGAAAGAGGAAGGATTTCGTTCGCTCGTGATTTCGGAAAGATTCGTGGTGGTAGATCGTGAAGATTCGTAAGTTGCCGCGAGTGGTGAGCCGCTAACGTATACCGATGGTGGGGTAAGGGCGCGGGCTTTGAAAAGCACGCTCGGAGGGGTGGTTGGCGGTACTGGTTGGGTAGTGGGAGAGAAGACGAGGATGCTGACGAATCACCGCTGTTTAAAATTCCCGTGAGGGATCGCGGTTTCTCTTAGAGGGGGTAGACCAAGGAGTGAGAGGGGGGAGGGGAGGGGGGAGTCATAGGGTGGCTTTGCTGGAAGGTTGGACGGTCGGATGGTTACAAGGGCCGAAAGAGGACCAAAGGCACGAAGAAGGGGTTGCGCGTTGAGAGTCGACAGATTGCCGCAGGGACAAATAAGAGTGTATCCAGTCCAAAGCGGTGACACGAATTTCGGGTAAATTGTTTTCTAGTCCTTTGTCCTCCGGGTCGGTCCTGACATCTCTGTTATCCAGCCCCTGTAGGTGGTACCGAACCCTTTTAATTTTGTCATCATTTAATCATCGATTATACCTTCCGGTCCTAATTGGATACTCAGCCTATTAGCTGGACCAAGATCATCATCAAGGGAACATTCGAAACTCATCGCTCTATGCGTGCTACCCTTAGTCTATGGTAATACATAGTTTAAGAAAAAAAAAAAAATTGTGAAAGATTCCTTCCATACCTAGGAGGGTTGTCGGATATGCCTAGGGCTCTTCGATAAGGGATGAAAACGCTTTCATGCGTCACCCCTCCAATTAGCACCTCTTCACGACTAAGTGGCCGTCCAAGTGCTAGGAGTGGACTTGGCAATGGATACACACGCAGACACCTTCAACCCAAGAAAGAACAAAACCATCGACTTGCGAAGGTCGGCACATCCAACGTTTCCATTGGAGCGATCCTTCAGCTACCGGTAACGCGACAAAGAATGCTTTGGACGTGAAATTGAATGTCTCTCGTAAGAAGGTATCTTGCTGGAGGCGGTCCCGTTGCTTTAGACTATATATCTATTTTCCATTTATTTTTTTCTTTCCTACCCCCTTTTCGTTCCCTCTTCGCCCCTTGACTCGTCCTACTCTACCTACCATCTCTCTCTCTCTCTCTCTTTCTCTCTCTCTTTCAGTCACTCTTCATGAAAGCTACAGCGACATCCGGGCGAGCTCCGGTCCCACTTTCGCACCCCCTCTTCTCCTACGAAATGTGGCATTCAACAGGGCTTCGTGGTGCTTGGCGATGGTGCGACGCGGATTCCGCGATGCTGCTGTAGAATACGGGGGGGGCGTCGAGGGTGGCTGAGGGGGTGACGTCGTTGTCGTCGTCGTCGTCGTCGTCGTTCACGAGGTGGAGGAAGCCAGGAGTGCTACAGGGTGGTAGTCGGAGGTGGTGGTGAACGTGGAGGAGAACGAGGGAGGGCCGGCACCGGGTACAGGGGGGGCAGAATGAGTGAGTGAGTGAGTGAGCGGACGGAGTAGGACGGGGAAATGATGCGCAGATTGGCCGGATCATCTCAAAAACCACCACCCCGCCTACACCAGCTGCCGGGGCTGGAATACACCCCCACTGCTGACGCCACAGCCACCGAGTGACTGAGTCCTCCGATTATTATCTCATTTGGCGGCACAGGCTACACGCGCCCTCCGCGCTACTAGTGACAACAACCCTATCGCTAAGGGACATACGCCACGCACTTGATACACGATACGGTTTCTTCACTTATTAACGTTTCAGGTAAGTGTATAATAATTACTGTACATTTTTTTTTTGTTATTTATAGTACTGAATTTCTTTTAATTTATCATTACTCGTTATATTAACAATTACGAGTGCAATGTATACTTTTTTTTTTCAATTTGCGGCAGTTTTGATCCATTTATTTTTAATGGCTTTCAACTATTTTTTTTTATTCGTAATTATTATGGATTATTTTTGTGATGAATTTTGTGATTTATGAGATTTCGAGTTTATATGGTATTTGGATACTGTGTACATCAATGTTGCTAGGGATGACAAAGTATTGGGGTTGCGTGTTAATTGGTGTGATCTCTAATGTACATGTGTGGGATCGATTCGGATTATCGTTTTGAATTATTTACTGTTTACGAAGATGGAAATGTTGTATTGTGACGGTAGAAGAAATCTGATGAAATACAACAGTTGTTTAATAATTGTCATACAGATAGTTAACTTGATTTTTGAAAATACAGTAATCAAGTAGAGTGCAAACGATAGTTTAGAATATTTGAAGACTTCAATGTATCTCACGCAAAAAATCACGATACACTCGGATAACGTGATCCGTCAGGAAGATTTAATGTTGCCATGACATAAAATAAAGCTGTTTCCTAGAAGGCAGATTGCAATAAAATTGTTTACGCGAATTCTGAATAATACGAGTTGTTTAAGTAAAAACATTTTAAAAATCCTAAAAATCAATATTCTGGAGTAAAATTGAAAGATTATAAAATAATTTTCCGTCCAAAAACAGGGGTCTTTTTCAAATTCTCTTATCCTTTCAAAAAAAAAAAAACATCCTTCATACTACCCTTAATTAAAATCGTCTAAAAGGGTATCCAAAAAAAAAATAAATTTTGACCAAGTCTACTCGGCGTACATAAAAAGGTTAGATGACCAGTGAGAATGTGAAAATACCACGAGGAAAAGGGTTGCGAAAAACCCCCATTCCCCTTTCGTAATCCCTTCGACACGATATCTCGGGACTTATGGGACTTACGTTGAATGTAAATTCAAAGGATTGAGAAGGTTGACGTGCGAGTGGCCAGATATTAATACGACGGTCAGTCCAGCGAAGCTATTCTGTTTGTTCTGAAATTTTCACGAAAGTAAATGCAAATGACCTCACGGCTTTCGAAATTGAAACAATCCGCCAATTAGAATCGTCAGGGTGACGGGATTATGGAGATTTTCACCAGATACGACGGAACGGACTGGCAGCTGGCGCTCGCTTAATTCAATCCCGGAGTTGTCTTATGAATCGTAAACCGCGCCGTGAAACTGAAACTCTGCGGCCGGTTTGCCTTTCGTCGAATAATAATGTAACGCCGCCATAAAGTTTTCCAGGCTTTATCTCTTCCCTGGCATCGTATTATATTCACGCCCTCTTCCGTACAGCTAAAAATCATCCAATTCCATTTCTTTCCGTTGACGATCGATCTGAAAAATATTATGCATTATACTAAGAATTTTTCAATTCTTTATACACACATATATATATATATATAAAGATATTCGAATTCCAAGGGTTACTATCTGCGAGTATCTACGACGTCAACCCTCTAGAATTATGGTGTCGACTCGGTGGCGCTTGTATTTATCACGAAGGGTAAAACTGACAGCAGTCCATTTCCCGTTCGTCCTGCCTGTCTGACCGAACATAATATCTCTTGACGAAACAACATGGAGGCCGTTTGTTTGCGAAACAATGGACCGAAACAAAGCTTGCCCCTCTTGAATATATACTGGCAGATACGCCTTTCTATATCTTTCTCTCTTTCTCTGCCTGCTACCACTCACTATGAGAATCCTCAGTCAGACTCCAAGTCGAAAATACTTTTACTCGAGATTTCTTTGAGGATCGAAGAGAGTCTGAGTATCCTTCCATAGGTCTCTCCTCCTTCTTGAAGAAGTATTGTAGGTACTTCCACTTCAATTCCACTTCTGCACGGTTCAATAGTAATTTGTGTGTGAAATTGTAGAATATTGAGGGGAACTGAAAAATACAATTATGACAGTTTAGATGATTCGGGGTGACGTCATCTTTCTCTATTATTCTGAGATTACCAGCGGTACTACGATAGACGCTTTTCGTGCACTTGACAGAAATTAGTAATCCTTAATGGATTCGGCGTCGTCGCAACCCTCCTCAAATCTCGATATCTTCCTTCACGGTCTTAGACGCCCGGCCTATTCAATTAATTTCACAAGACAATGGCGCCCCGTGGCATAGGCGTACCTTCTGAATGTAGTCCTTGACAGGAATATCGTATTGACGAGTATGTCCTTAAGAAATTGGAGGAACTGATAAGGAGAGAAGAGAGATAAAATTTTGTAAAATATATGGGGAGTGTATATTGTATATAGTTGGTATCTGATAAAATAATTAAAATAAATGTGAAAAAAAGGTTATACGGTAAAGAAAAATCCAATCTGTGAATGATTCAGTATGACGACCACGACGGGCGATCCGTCGACGTTGAAGACGCCGGCATCGCTTTCCGGCGGCGACCTGGTTTCACGTCTTCTGGCTGCTACCCCGCCGTACCTCTACAACGTCCCGTTGACGCCGCACAGCTTCTTCTTCAGCGAGATGCTACGCTCCTTCGTCCAAGCCAAGGCGAATACGAGTTCCGGAAGCGGAAGTACTCACGCGGCACCGAGACGCCGGAAGCGTTCGTGGAGGGACGCAAGAGATCGGCCATTGGAGCTAACGACCAAAGAGCGACACGAAAAGTATTTTCATTCTCAGGAAAGCCAAGTAGAGAATAATCGAAGACACGTGGAGAGCTACGCCGAGAGCAAGGACCTGGAGCAGAAACCATTTGGCGCTGACGTCCTTAAGCCCGTTGATGAAAACAGAGCCGATTACACGAAACAGGGTAGCAATTACTTCGACGAGAGGCCAAGGACCTTTGAAACTGAATCCACAAGTTCTAGACGTGACATTAGTTTCCCCATGGAGTTGCAGAAGGTCAAACCTGAGGAAAAAAATTGTAGCTTTAGCGAACAGAATAATTTCGAAGATAATATCAAAGCCAATGAGTTATCATTTCTACCGGATCAGAAGAAACTGGACTTCTCGGCGAGGAGTTTCCTTCCTGGACTACCAGGTCGGGGTGAGGATCTTCAGTGTGCTAAAAATTTTAATCTACCAGCAGCGAACGTACCCAATCCAGACTTCCTACCATCTCCACTCTGGTATCCACCATATCCGATGCCACAATCGTACCCTGGTATCGACCCTCTTCACTTCTTTATCGACCTTCGCGTTTCCGGTCATATATGGGACCGGAAAATGACGGAGAGGCAGCTTCCTTTCAAGAGTAAGCATAGTTCAGCCTTCAGTGTACCCCAGTCCAAGGAATATAATCGGCCGCTGAATTTGACCAGAGACGAAGCCAGTAGTTCGAAAAATAAGGATGCCAATTCAAAAGGCACCCACTATATCCTGAAGAACCTTACCAAAACTTATAAGGACATACGGGAGGTCGAACGAAACTCGAGGACCGATCTGTCCGAGTCAGATGCTGAAGGAAGTCAATGTAACGCAGAAGGTAAATAAATGTTTATTCTTTAACTCGTTAAGGAATCAGGTTAATTCGATTTTTTTTCTAATCATTTGTAATAGTTGGCTCACCCAAAAAAGAGGATACTTCCGGTCAGGACGATGAGAAGAAAGATTTACGAGCTCTAATCGGTCTGGAATTGGTTGTGGACTATGTTAAGGAACCCAAGGGACTTTCAAATTCTCGAGAATCTCCACAAATAGTGGAATAAATTATTGTTCAAATAAGTTTCCAACTCCTATGACTATATCATAGCGCTAGCATCGATGTCTCCATAGTTGCTGCATCGATAAGGATTCGCTTCGTTGTATCGTTCCGCCATTTCCTGCGAACCCTTAATCGCGATTCAGTGACCTCTGGAATTTAGGAATCTAGTGTAAAAAAAATTATCGATCTCTAGAGACATCCGAATTCCTCTGTATGTCACATACCTTTCTGTACATAACCTAGAAATAGGTATTATTCGAATCTGTAACACTCGAAATGTAAATTTGACCTATCAATAAATCAATGAAATTAATTATATGCATCCGCATACCTCGAGTTTATTCATTTTCTCTATGCTCGATATCCATTTATGGAGATTTCAGGGAGCTTTCTTAGGGGACAAAGGTCATGATTTATTCTTGTTAATTACTCGATGACTGAGATAATGGAACGACTCCAAGAGGATTTAATCATTGTAAGTGATAATTATATTTACTGTGTCGTTGGATCAGTATAAGCTTTTGTTGTAGCAACGGTGGCTGTAGTTCATCTGTATAGAAATTATATTTGGACAGTATTTTATGAATTTTTAATGAAACTTAATCAAAACAAGATTTTTATCATTTACTGTAAACATTTATTTGAAATTAATTTACGAGCTATTATTACGTAGTGTTATTTATATCTGGAACGATCAAAATCTTATCTGTTTTATCAGTCAATAAATTACAAGCATTGCTTCAGATTAAAATGCTTGACAATTTTCAATAAACACAGTGTCAAGTGCTAGATAACATAAATTACTTGATAAGATAAAAATTTATTTTTATAATTCCGAATACTAATTGCTTTTGCGCGATAACGAACCCTGAAAATTACATATGACGATAAAACCAGTGAATATGGCGTGTTAAAAAAATTAAAAAATGTGTTCCTTTTTCAATTAACAAATTTGAATAAATTCTCGAAAACCCGAAGTCGACGATTGTAGTGAGAAAAGTGTAAGTTTAATTAACAAAAAAAATACTAAAAACATACAAAATGAAATATTAGTATTTTTACATGAAACTCACAAATTATCTTACACAATATTCATCGTGAGAAACACGGGATTCTCGCGACTCGTAAAAATCCAGAAAACACATAAATTTTTGAAAGGTAATACAATACATTTAGGGCGAATTTATATACGGAATAACACAGTTCAGAATCACACGACGGAAATGTCACGGCAGAACCTATCCTTTGCCCTTACATTTCCGTTTCATATTATTCAGCCCATCGCCATTTACTATATAGAATTTTTTTTTCCCCTTTTTCATCCTCACCTTTCTCCCTAATGCAACTTTCACTTTCTTTTAACCCATCTTCCGCATCTTCGCCCTCGTACAGCAAGCATAATTTGTAACCACGACACACGTACCTATAATATCTAGTTATATACAAATATTCTAAGTCATGTATACATACACGTATATCCTTATCACATATGGTATTTCTATATGCTTTTCCCCAGCGACATTTTCTTAACCATACGTTAGGGTGTCATTAGTTCATGCTAATGGACACCGCCGACAAAGCGCTACGTGTACGTATACAATGTCCCAATTATGAATACTAGTAGGTACGACGCTCCATGAATGTTCATAATACGACGTCCATTGGACGTCTAATTGGAATTAGATGATACACAATTATGCTGGTTGACTAATCTATATTGTGAGGATTATTGTTCTAGGCTTTCAAAGTTGACGGCGAAAAAGCATATTGAATTAAGGTTTCAGAAAATAAATTCAATAATCGATACAGCAGAAAATGAACTAAATAGGGACTCGGAGTGGATTATAAAAATGAGAAGATCAGACGAGCAACGCATGGCTTGATAATGAACACAATGTTGTAACATGTTATAAATAAAATAAGTTACGAGCTAATTAATTAATGAAATAAATCAATCGTTCAATTCGGTATGTTTAATATATAAATATTGACGCTTGTTTTATAATCTACATTATGACACAAAACTTGTGGGTATCTCGTTAAAGTATTTATTTAATTGAAAAATTGGTAATGTCAAATTTACCTAGATCGTCAAAATTATTATCGCATAAATTATTCAGCGGAAAATGTATTTATTCAATGTAGAAACAAAAATAAAGTATTACCGTCAACTATCTGATTCAACGTAACGATATATAAAGCAAGTTAGGTAGTTTATTATTTTAATAAAATTTTTAATAATATGCCCAAAACATTAATGTCACTCAGATGCATCGTTATTAGCAATAACACGAATTTCCAATATTACTTCACCTTTGCGAACATTGTTTTTCATGAATTTTCTAGTTCTCTCAAAATTCGGTAAAACTTCTTCAAAAGCTGTTCTTCTAGTAGGAAATTCAACGATCTTGTAATAAGTCACAGGACGCTGGATATCTTTGTTAACATCCAAAAGAGAGCTCTCAGGGGCAGCATAGGTATACAGCTGTTTTTAAAAAATATAAAACAAAATGATATATTTTTTAATTAAAATTAGTAACAGGTTAATATTAATATTTACAATCATTGCGCATAATTTAAGTACATCGAAATTTATTTCAATTTGAGGTTAAAATTCTGCAGATAATACAAAAAGGATTTGACAGATTTATACATACCTTTTTTAAAGGACGAATATGATCCTTCAAATCATTGCTGTCATCAGAATCTCCCGCAGAGAAACTCAAGTCTAAATCGCGTGATGATTGTTCGAAATGATCGAGATTACCAAAAACAGGATTGTTGTTACGCAAATTATCTATGTTATCGACATAATAGACACGACCGACAGCAATGTTTATCACGAACGCAATTAATAAGGAAACAGTTTTCCAAGACATTTTCGAAAAACTATTCTTCAATCGACGACACGTTCGAAAGAGAAATGCGACAACATTCTAGACCGAGAAGAAGCAAACGTTCTTAATCCTTCCGTAAGGCGATTAAGTAATCCTGCTTAAAATTACTAATTTAAAGTACTGTCTGTTGGAAGAGAATTATATTCACTCTTATAATTATTTTTCCCTATCGAATAATAAAATTTGAAATGATCAAAGGAATTATTTCATGCATTACTGTCACGTGTATGATAATTTAAACATTACAGAGATGGTGCAATCGGTATGTTTGTCATTATTGTCACTGTTGATTTGTTAACAGAGATGAACGCTTTCTCCAAAATTCACATTATTTCATTTTTCGAAGCTATTTGATTATTGTCTATTTTTTCTTTGAAATTATATAGCAGTGATTTCGAATCGGGCATGAGTCATGTAAGTTTCTGTTTATTCGATGCATAGTGTAAGTTATACATAATTTATGTACTCAATGACCATATAATGCACGAAAATATATACTAGCTACAGGGTTACCTGTGAATAATGCCAAGCCCTGATACAACAATTAGGATTTCTCTTGTTACATTAATCATTGCTCATTTGACTATTTGTCATAATACAAAATAAACAAAATAAAATATTAACGTTACTTGATAAAATCCTATGAAGATTAAAATTCGGCAGAACTGAATCAAATTAAATAGTCCATTAGATCAAAATTTAATTCCAATTAAATCGTATTCGAGTTTTGACGTTTACCTCAAATTCATGAATAATCCGGAATACAAAGCCAAAAACGAAAATTAGTCAATAATGCGTCTATAATATTAATACCACTGTTCGTAACTTACAACGTGAGAAGATTCCTGTAAGATGAATTCGAAATGGCTAATTGACTTTCCCACGAAACTCAGCTTTTGAGGTTAGACAGCCACGAGAAATCATTTTTCCTTCAATTCATCTGCCCAACGTATAAAATCGAATCCAATGGTACCATAGTTTGAGATTTATTGAAATACTGAAAAAATATAATTCCTACAGACGATCAGAGCACTAGACGTTCTTATACTAATACCGATACTGGGCGAAAAAGTATTAAAAAGCGACATTTTTTTAAAGCATCGTTTCCATTGACTGGGGTGCATTGCGGTAGTTCTGAATAATGCATGAAATTTGTTCCCTGGAATCGAATCGCTCCTCGTCACCAACGCCACCAGGACAAGAGTGCGGGCATAAATCTAAATAATTTCAAGCCTCAAAATTTTTATTATTCCTACGGCTATACAGTTCGGGTTGAATATGCATGCGCTGCATCTACACTTTACTCTAGAGTGTCCCACCTTTGTGTAACTACCCCACGTACGGGAGGTCACCTACACGTTGACCTACAACCTGTAAGATGACTCGTTGTCGTCGATTAATTGCCTCGGGAATTGCTTCACGTTATCACACGGTATGCAGAGTTTAATTCCCACGCATAGTCCTAGGTATTTATTGTTATAGATTAACATGGTATACGTATGTAAGTTTTGTGTCTAATTACTGAAACAGTTCCACTCCCGTCGCCGACGACTTCTCAATCGTAGTCTTGATTAATTAATATTTGTAGGTTAGGATGATGGCCGGGAAACGTCTTCATAGAAATTCAAGAAATAATTGAGCGAATTTATAATTTGGGACAAGATGATTAAATTTGTATGTTTATGTATATTTGTTTTATTGTCCAATCTTGTTATCTGATTTTGAACTAGTAGAGCTTGACATTCGGAAACGTCAATTATATCTTATCAGAAGTGTTAGAATCAGATGCGAATAAAGTTGATATTGAGAAATGTTTTTATAATTCTAAAGCAATCAGCATAGTTTGAATTAACATATTACGGTATGACCCATTAGATTCGTATAATTTTGCAAACAAAATGAATTTATTCTTCCTTGAAACAGCGTAAAGGGTAATTTTTAGGAAACGAGTGCATTGATTGTTTTATGATTTTAATTTGTTAGAATTTCTCTTTTGCGATTTAATCTTGGTGAAATTTGAACGAATGGTGACTTGGAAGTTTAATCGTAGGACAAATTTTAATCAGAATACAGGATTCTTTAATATATCTTCATCCGTTAAAAATGCACAATTCCCAAGTACACTGTAAAACTGAATAAGAAAGTCATGAAAAATCTATCGTCCAAGATAACGAAAAAAAATAAAGCTTGGAATATATATGTGTACATGAAACTTAAAAAATTAAAAAAGAATGGAAAAATGTCAACGGCGGGGGGGGGGAGAAGTAGCTAAAGGAAAGCCAAGTCGGATGTAGAGTGGGGACAGTACAAGGATACAGGACAAAGAAGTGGAAGAAGATACTCAAAGAATATAAGGGTGAGCGAAGTAGAAAAAGAGAGAGAGAGAGAGAGAAAGAGAGGAATTAATCACCCGAAAAATTCAATATTTAAAATTTATAAGCACCGCGTCATTATTCACTCGGAGAATTCTGATAAATCTCAAGGGAATTAACGAGCAGCGAAGATGACACTGGGTTTCCATCTTTTCCCCGGCGGTTCGCAGCCTCCTGGTATAAAACGAAGTCGCGACTGTGAAATATAGCCGGCAACTTTTCTCATACTTGGGAGTTTTCCTATGGAAGATACTGTTCCACAAAGGGGCTACGTAGAAACGGTAACGCAAGGGTGTGAGAGGGGAAGGAGGGAGGGAGGGAGGGGTAGCTATAACATAACAGCAGGGATGACGTGGGTGGTGATATAAAGGGAAGAGAAGAAGAGAGCAGAGGGTGTTGAAGCACCAAGTGCCTACTAGAGGACTCCTGTTGATATTGGGGGAGAGGGTGAAAAAGGGTGTCTTCGAAGTGAGACATTATACCCTCTTTTTCACAAGAATGTCCTGATCCTCCATCTTGGTAAGAACGTATATGGATATGAATATTAAGGAAAGGAGTCTAAATTGAATAAGACAATTAAATTGAACAACATTACTATTAATGTTGCGCGAAAACACGCATAGTTGTGTAAAATCACATAATTTTTATGTAAAGGGAAATCTTATACTGTATACTATTATATAATATGGTGCCAGAATCTGTAGGTGATGCTGGGACTATGATATATTTGATAAGAAATGAGAGTCTGATATGGTTTTATGTTGTTTTTATTAATTGATAATACTGCACAACATGTTCATTACTGATGCTCTTCATCGAGAACTTATCACTCAGGCGTCCCTGCAACTTTTCATATATATTCGTTATACACAGTGTTACTTATATTAATTTACACAGTTAATCTTTACAGTGTGTACTATGACTCGAATCGCCTGTGACTATGAACAATTTGCTAAGGCGCAGTATGTATATATGAAAATTGTAAGTTTTCTCCATACACGAGCATTCCCAGTAAAACGATATTAAATGCCGCTCTTGTCAGCAGATGGTTATTAACGGACGAAAATCGTTAGGCTTAGTGTTTAGGACGTCAAATAAAAACGGTGGACTCGGTTTAAAGTTACAACGAAACATATATCTACATTGTCCTGTTCTTTGATCTGCCGTTAAAATTATCAAGGTTCGCTCTGTCGTGCGAGTCACGATGACGATGCTGGGGATGTCGGAAAGCTGCGTCTCTCCGTGGACACAAAAAATCTACGAGTATTTGGCAGTTTGCTTAAATACCAGACATTTTTTATTATTTAGTCTGCGCCGCAACTTTCTTGCAAATCTCGTCGGTATATTCGCTGCATTTGGCAGTACCGCCAAGATCGCCCGTAAGATACTTAGCTTCCTTGATGGTGTCGTACGCGGCATGTTCGATGATCCTGGCTTGATCGTTCAGGCCCATATGTTTCAGCATCATCACGGCAGACAATAAGAGAGCTGTTGGATTGGCTTTATCCTGACCAGCAATATCTGGTGCCGTACCGTGCACCTGTGCATATAGAATGAGATAACATATAAATTATTAAAACTTATAAATACTTAAGAAGCTTTTGACAATCCAGAGTATTACTTACGGATTCGAAGAGAGCACCGTTGATACCAATATTTCCACTTGGTGTCAAACCAAGACCACCTACGAGACCGGCGCACATGTCGGACAGGATATCACCGTAAAGATTAGGCATAACTAGCACGTCGTATTGACTAGGATCCTGAACCATGTTTAAGCAAACCGTGTCTAGGTATTTCTCCTCGAATTTTACAGATGGAAACTTTCCAGCTGCTTCGCGACAACAGCGCAGGAAAAGGCCGTCGGACATTCTCATGATATTCGCTTTGTGGACGGCAGTTACCTATTAGTGAATAAAGTTTTAAGAATATAGTTCAGTTTTATTTTACAGATACGTGAATAGATAAAAAGAGATACCTTTTTCCTGTTATTGTCTTGAGCATACTGGAAGGCGAATTCTGCTACTCTGCGTGAAGCTTCCTCGGTGATGAGCTTAATGGACTGTACAACGCCGTCGACAATCTCGTGCTCGATACCAGAATATTCACCTTCTGTGTTTTCTCTGATTGTGACAACGTCCACATTGTCGTAAAGTGTTTTGTATCCTTCTAACGAACGGCAAGGACGTACGTTAGCATACAAGTTGAACTCTCTGTAGGTAGAAGTATTGTTATACGAATATCGATAATCATGGTTGATAAATTTTTATAATAATAATTATGAATTTCACTCATTAATTAAGGTAATAATGTATGTATAAGTCCTATGAAAATGCCTTTTATGGGTAAGTCATGATTACATAACAGTTATCTTACGCAAGACTGTTATATCAAGATCATAGATATAATCGTAGTAAATTACTTGTTACATTAATGAATTCGTCGTCTTATGTTTACAAGGATTACATAAGAGCCATACAATACTTACTTTCTTAGTGCTAGGTTAAGAGATCTGTGGCCTTTTCCAACTGGAGTCATTAAAGGTCCTTTTAACCCAATTTTATTTTTATTAACTGAATCGATAGCTGCTTGTGGGATACCAAACTTGCCATCCGGCCCACGCACTGGTGTTACGTCCACAGTATCCCATTCTATCGGTACCTAGTAAGCGATTGACATACAAATATGGAATATAGATTTTAGAATAGTGACATTATTTATATGAATTATTATATGTACAGAAATGGAAGGCTTCCTAATTGGTAACCATTTAATGGAGAAAGTATAAAAACATTGTGTAATATATTTCCTAAAATCTTAATAGATAAGTACAGAATTTCTGTAATCCACATTGTGAAATTTTGTTTGTTCAATATCATTATCAACAACTGTCCGATAGATGTAAGTCTATAATTTATACTTTAGTTGAATTGAGCTGTATCACAGGATTAAAATAAACCAATTAAGGTCAGATCTAGGACAAATGCAGTTGCCTTAAAAAATAACAATCAAAAAACAATTAACTGAAATAAAAAGTAATCAGAGTTCATTCTTCCATAAAGATTGTCCCAAATGAAAATCTTCATCAATAAATTTATGAGCATAGTTAAGAGATCTGCATGTAAAAAAATGTCATGACAGTATCTAAGTAACATTCCTACTGAATTTATCACATAAGATCGCTTAAAATCATTCGAAAAATCGAAAGCATAGACATCAATGATAAAAATAGTTCACCTTGGCTGCGTCGAAGATTTTCTGCACGGCAGCCGAAATCTCGGGTCCAATACCATCTCCTGGTATAAGAGTACATTTGTGAACTTTACTGCTGTACAATCGTACCCTGCCAAGCTTTGGAGAGATCTGTTATTAAAGAAATCGAGAGAAAAATGCGGTTTAAGTGTAGTCGCGACACATCATAAGCAAAGTTCTTAAAGCATGAACAGGAAAGGGGATAAAGATGCAGAGAGGGAAACTGAGAAAAAGATCAGGAAAAAGAATGGAACGAGGATCTAAAAGAAACGAGAAAAGCTGAAAGTAAATGATAGACAGACAGACAGATTAATTTATTTGATCCTATGTGACGATCGACAAAAGAGAACATAAAATATATCGTAGTAGTGATTATCAGAATGACGATAAAGCAGACGGCCGTATATATAACCAAACTATGTGCAAATTTCTAACCTTTTCACGTGAGAGGAAGCGGGAGTCTGGACAGGATAACAGCCACTCAGATGATTTCAAAATAGTCCATATTACTTACAGCTTTACGTATCCACTGGGCTGCCATTCTGTTAATTAATCTCAATAAAAAAATTCTTCGTAACCACCCAGATATAGTTACACACGTCAGACCTGATACCGTGGACGAGAAAAGAGGAACGATTAGAGAACGTGATTGGCTGCCGGGAATAGGTGTCTTCTGCTATTTGAGAAGCGGAACATAGCGGACGACGCGTACCAGAGGACACGTGGCGCCCCCACGGGAAGCATCGGCATGAAAATTTAAACGCCTAACATTTCTCAAAGCTTAAAAAATTTATTTACAAACAGAAGTATTTAGTTAAAACGTTATATCTTTTTATATGTCACATTTATGATCATTAGATACGCGCACGAGTTCAGCAAACGACGTGTGATATGGGTGGGGCTCTTATAAATTCATATAAATTTAAACAGATAAGCGAGCTATATCTTCAATAAAATTGAAATCCTAAATTTTATTTTCTTTGTAAGAGGAATTATGTTTGTTTAACGATTTATAGTTTCAGACATGAAAATGCCGAATTCAAGTAACGAGTTAATAAAATTCGGCCATTTTCTTGTTTCTATCTTTACGGTTTCCGGTACGCTCAATGCGCTCTGTTGGTAGCCATCTTGTAAGACGCTTCGCTCTCGCGTGTAGTTGTGTGTGCAACGCTTTTCTCTTTCTAATTTTGGGTTTTTAACGTTATTCATCGATTTTATTTCTATCGGCGTCTAGGAAATAAAGATTGCCGTCATGATGAAGGCAGAGGAGTAAGTGAAATCAATTCTTTTATGAAATACTGAGAATGCTATTGATATTCGGCGCGTGTTTTACCGTCGCGTGAACGAGACTATGCGATACGTTGTAAACCATAACCTTAAAATTTGCATTCTCTACACATGATTTTTGCTTTATGATTAGATTAGAAAAACAAGTTCAAACTATATTACGTTTATTATTATTCTTGTGATTACCGGTGGTAGAAACGTTAGTTTTCAAAACCTAATGCATTTGTTCCGATATCCGCCTTCTGCTTTCATTCATAATAAACTCTTATAAGCGTAGAACTAATTCTAGAATTTTAGTAACAGTCATATTGAATCTATAATGAAGCTCTATTTAGGTTTTACATAACAATGTATGATATATACAGTACTTTTCTGCTTTAGAACTGTTGATTGTTTATGATGAATTATGATTATTTTAATATATAGATTTTTGTATATGTGGCATTATTATAATGTACTACTTAAAGGACATATAGTAGAAGATTCTATTTATTAATTATTATAATATTACTAGGTCTCAAATGCAAAATAATGATGACAGAGATCGCAGCAGAGAACGTGATAGAAACAGAAGGTCAGATAGGCAGAATCGGATGAATTCTGGTAGTCGTGACCGTAGTAGGGAACGCAATGACCGTGGTGGGGGTGGCAGAAAAGTATCTGATCGTCGCATTTACGTGTCGAATATTCCCTATGACTTCCGATGGCAAGATCTGAAGGACCTCTTCAGAACGGAAGTTGGCAAAGTTGCACATGTTGAGCTTTTTACAGACGAGAATGACAAACCTAGAGGGTGTGGTATTGTAGAATTTGAGGACTCTGATTCTGTCAAAATAGCTGTGGACAAAATGCATCGATTTGATATCAAAGGACGAAAACTTGTAGTAAAAGAAGTAAGGGTTTATTCATGGAAACATCGTAAGGAACAATTATTTTATATTTACCATGTATTACTATATTTTTATAGGATTATGACGCTGAACGTGACAAGTATGGTCGCGTTGCAAGAAATAATGATAGAGTGCGTGATGATAGGTTCAGAGAACCACCACGGCCAACTGGTGGTCGACAGAATATGCCAACTCCTCCGGTTGGTAATGGCGATAACAAATTTGGCAACACATACGGACTTAGCACGCAATTTTTGGAGTCCCTTGGTATTACTGGCCCATTGGTTACTAGAGTTTTTGTAGCAAATGTAAGTTTGCAATATAATGCATTACTACAATATTTGATTAATTGATCTTACTCTGACAATAAATATGATCTTTCTTCATTCCTGTGATAATAAAATTTGCGTATAATAACACAAGTATTGTATATGGCTTTAGTTAGACTACAAAGTGGACGAGAAGAAGCTTCTTGAAGTGTTTAAGTTAGCTGGAAAAGTGTTACATGTCGAACTGGGCAAAGATAAGGATGGAAAATCACGTGGCTTCGGTGTTGTCGAATACGATCATCCAGTAGAATCAGTTCAGGCCATTTCAATGCTTCACAATCAGCAACTCTTTGATCGACGAATGACTGTACGTCTTGACAGAGCAAACGAACCAGATATGCCGCCAAAATTGCCCGAAGGTATGCAATTCTGCAAAGCCTCTATTAAAATGGCCATCCCAGTTGCACACTGACAAATATTTTCATATTTTCTCAGGCCTAAAGGGTATCGGTATGGGACTTGGAGCTGGTGGAAACAGACTGATGGACGTCGCAAGAAATATTCCAAACGTGCAACCAAATAATCCACCAGTAGTGAATTCTATTTCGGCACCGGTTCTAGCATCAGGTGCTTTTGGCGCTGGCTTAAACAGTGTCGTACCTGCGCAATTAGGTATGCCAAATACAACCAGTACTATGTGTACTATTTTAAGGAACCATTCGATTAAAGCTGAAGGTGTAATTTCTTTGCTTAGCGTCGGCGCTATCAGGCTCAAATGCAGCAGCACTTCAAGCCAGTCTCGCTGGTGGTTTAGGTGCAAACCTAACGACAAATTCCCTTTTGAATTCATCCCTCACAAACGAATTAGCCTCCAATCTAAACAATTTCGGGGGTGGAGTTGGTGGATTATCAAGTCTGCAAGCGTCACTCGCAGGTGGACAAGGAAACAACTCCTTTGCACCCCGAGGACTAGGAAAAATGGACAATGACGTGGGATTCGGGGGTAACAATGCGTTCGGAGGTTCGAATTACGGTGGCGGTCGTGATTTCGACGGAGGTTTCAACAGAAATGATGGCGGAGACAGAGTTTCCGGCGGTAATGGTGGCTTCGCCGGAAATCAGGGACAGTCTGGCGGAGGTAACAGACAAAACAGTAATGGCGGTCGGCCATCGTCTGACACCATTCTTATAGGAAATGTAAGTAATTAAAAATCTATTGTCTACTCCATTCCAAGAGCGCAATTCTTCATACTATATTCTTGTAGCTTCCTCCGAGCACAACGTGGCAAATGTTACGTGACAAATTCCAAGACGTCGGCGAAGTAAAGTTTGCTGAAATGAGAGGATCGGACATGGGAATGGTACGATTTGCATCAGAATGGGACGCGGAGCGTGCTGTTGGTATCCTTTAATAGAAAATACATATTTCTAATAACATGGCAGGTTACGTCGTAGCTAGATGTATATATAATTTTGTTCGTATATGACGTTTCCTTAACCTACGTTATTGTACAGCAATGATGAATCGATCGCGCATCGATGGCAGGACGATCGACGTTCGTATTTACTAGATGCACAAACTACAGCTCGAAGTTAAGGTAAAATTTATACAGAATTCCGCAGAGTTTCACGCTTGACAGTAAGTTATTCACAAATGGCGACGAGGCTCAGGTTGGCTACGAATTCCGCAGCATTTTTTTCGCTCTCGATGACGATACTTGAAGACTGCTTCGGGTTGTGTGTTTTTACGGTATGTCCAGAGACAGAAATGTGTACGTCGTTGACAGTATCGCCGTCAGTCATCAACTATGTTCAACGTCGAACGCTCCAGGTATTATAGCAGCGGCCGATCTATCGCCTCTCCCCGTACTTTAGCAGTTACCTATATTTCGCATGGATAAATATTTTTTAGCGTCGCGACGCTCATGTCTCCTTCAATGGGTTTATTAATCCGAGATTCGTTTCATTTCTTAATCGTTCTCCGAGTGATTGATTCGAGCTAGTAGCTCTTAGGCTTAGGTTCGTAATGTTCTACATAAGTCATAGGTGTCACAGTACGTTAGGGTACCTCTACTTGCGATAAGTGCAGCGTTTAATTAATAAGTTATTGATTATCATCGTGGTGGCGACAACAATGAGTAAACGATAACCGAAGCGAGGAGTGGGAATTTAAAGAGAAACGAAAATATCAATTTTAGGCTGTCTGACGCAAAAGAATTATTTTCGACGCCCCAACAAAGATTGTTAATAGGTACTAGAGGGAGGCTCATTAACGATTAAAAAAGAAAAAGAAAAGAAGTCTGTGCAAGAATCCGCAAGAGTTTACAGTGTGCGTTGCGATCGATAAGCTTCCTCAGGAATGAGAAAGGACATTTTTCCTATACTGTCACTCCGCGGAGATGCATATGGACCAGTTGGATGTTGGACTTCCATCTCGTGAAATTTCTCCTGGATCGATACTTTGGATCTTTAACGTGCGCAGTGGGTAGAGGAGGTGCCAGTGTTTTACTGCAGTTATTGCTGATCTACTGTTTTTTTAAAATTCTTTTTGTGCGTTCTCTATGCCACGATTATCGTTAATTATCCTGATTAAGGCTGTACGAGCGTAACAATCTATTCGCATTAGGTAATAGAGTTCATCTCGGTTCACTCATCTTTATCCGTCATACGAGGATCGGTTTTATTATCATTAATGATCCTGAGAGTTACTGTTCCTTTTTTTTTATATATCTCTCTGTCTCTCCTCTCTCTTTTTATCTCTCTCACGCGCATTCTGGACCGCAGTATGTTTACCAAACAGTCTTTACGCTGCACGAAAGATGTCTTTTCAAATTTCTCAATTCTCAACTCTGTTAATCGCGTTTTTGAAATATGCAACATTGTCCCTCGACTTCTTGCTCTATTCGTTCTTCTTCATTAAATTTTTTTTTGTTTGTTTGGGCTTTTCTTTTGGTAAACATATTTCCTCTCGCCAGCGTAGATCTCCAGGATGATTCTGTGCATTGTATGACATTCTTGTATAACCACAATTTCATGATAGTGATTGAATAAAACTTCAAATTCAATTTGACTACGAACACCTGGGTCGTTTTGTGTTTTATTTTTGTGCTCTTTGTGAATTTACCATTTAACAGAGGTGTGTTTGTGTCTGGGTCTTTGGATGGCTGGTCGTTCTGAGCTCACGGGAAGTCACGTTCACATCGCAGGTACCTTCAGGTGAGAATACTTTACTATAGGTCTTTTCATAATTTCTTAAATTCATTAATTTAATTTCTTTTTGTTTCTTTTTTTTTCTCTCTAATGTTCCATTCCACAAGTCTTCCGCCTAGTTCACTCATTCTCGTTCGACCGAGTCTCACGACGACGGGAATCCGTGAGTCTTATTCGAGAAATCTTGCGGATCTTCGTATATAACCGGGGCTGCGAGTTTCCTTAGAATTTTGGAAATGAAGAAATGGGATGACAGTTTATTTATACTTCGCTTGCGATTCCCTGGCTCTTCGCACTCCTGATCCAAAATCTTTTGGATTTCCAATGGTATCCACTGCCTTCTACGTAGCTCTAGTCCCATTAACCCGTGCACTTAGGTGTACGCGTGAAATATGTGTTACTTGGTGATTCTGTCGTCTGTTCTCATATATGGTAAGTTTCAGAAACTCTTTTCTTATCCAATAGAAGTTTTGACTGTCAACTGTTACAGCTTATCCATCCGGCCGTTTCATAACCACGTGGATTTACTTGGTGAAGTTCAAGTATGTCTTTTTTTTTTTCAAATATTTATCTCACGTCGAATTAGGATTTGCCTGGGTTGTCTTTAAGATTTTTATTCACGACCGATAACCTATTGGTTTCGATTATTCTTGCAGCGATGGCTATTCATTTTTCACGGATGACTAGGAGACATTTTACGTTTTTTATTATTCTTCCCACTGTCTCTCAAGTATCTTATATATTTTTTTTTCTCATAATTCCTCTCATGGCGAGCACATGTGGTCTCTCGTACGTTCATCTTAATTAACGGATACACTTGGTGCGAGACTCGACCGAGTCTTTTCATAAATTTTCTCGATAATTACTAATCCTTCTGTGAAATTTGGAAAATCGTATTCGTAGGTCGACCGAATTAAGATTCTTCCACTCTTCAGTTAGGTTCGTAGTTATCGCGAGAGAAAATTTAATAACTGTGCAATGATATTATTTTTCAAAATATAACCTTAGTGGGAGTAAAAGTGTCTGAGACGACATAAATTTTGCCGTGTTAATCGCCACGTTGTCTCGGACATTTTTCTCCTAATCAATTGATAAGAGACGGTACTTCGATTCTAGCGTGAAATCGTATTTTTACAGATTCACGTCATTGCAGTTTACCGGAAACTCGGAGTGAACCCAAAATACAAAAATTTGGCCTATCAGAGGTAAGCACGTATCGTCGGGGAATATTGTTTTTCATAAAATTTATATTTCCAGGAAAGCAATCAAGGAATTATCTTAGTTGACTCTTCGTCGGTAAGTATGGCATTGAATATTCACGTGTGGATACGGCATTAGAGTCTTTTTACTGTTCAAACATCGAAGGTATTTGTAGGATATTCGAACGACAATAAAGAAAATTAATGCGTCTGTCTCTCTTCGTCACACCTGTATTTTCACAATCTTGTTTTATTATAAAACAGTACAGACTAATGATACGTGAGACGTTAACTTTTGTCCAAAAAAAAAAAAACTTTTTTCAACAATGGCGACATGCAAACGTTCCAACGTCACATTAACCGCTCTACGTTACATATCCTGTGTATTTCAATATCATAAAAATAATTAGCAAACTTTTTTCCTCCTAGAACCGAACTCGTGTCGAGTAAAGATATCTTTAAACAAATGGCGAGCAAAGTCGAGCGCTAGAAAAAGAAGGAAAAGTGGATTATCAATTTTTTCGCAAAAAAACAGAAGCACGTTACCCGAGGAACATCTTGCGTTATCACGTACATATGTGTGTATATATATATGTATAGTATAATATGTAAATATCCTATATTTTTTTTTTTTATCACACTAGAGCAACATGCGCGCATCGCGCGCGATAAAAGGCAACAGCGCTGCACCGCTCTGAATAAATACAGCTTGACACTGTATATCTTATGAAATTATAATTTATGTACCGAGCGACCAATTTATACACCAGTATTTTTGCATGCGTGTTCTTAAAATTGAGTAAGGTATTTTTAAATCAATCAGTTCTTTTCACGTATAAGTTAGTTAATTTCTAAGCATAACAAATATTTCATAGTCGCACCACATTACTGGTAAATTAATTACGATTTTTACGGATAAAATAATACTCCCTCTCCAAACCAGCATGTCTCTCTGTTCAACGGCAGCGTTCTCCAAAATCAACCACTTTATTATAAAACCGATATTAACGTCTTTCTAAACTAAAAAATCCTTTCTTGAAGTAATCAGCATTTCCTTTTGATCGATCTGATCCACTCAGCTTATTTTAACAGTCACTCGATGACACATTGATTAACATTAATTTTGTGGCTTCATCTCTTTTTTTCCTGTTCAGTGCTGCAACGCTCTTATTAATTTATATATACTAACTGACCGTGTTAAATATTTTTTTAATTATCAGCCAATCAGCCTCCTTATCTGTATTTCATTAATTTTTCGCCAATAAATTAAAACACTAACCCATAGGTTTCAGTTCATTTGATATTTCTAAATATATATCATGCCGCTAATAACCCTGACTGTCAAAAAGTAATTGACATACGTCAACTGGCCAATCGGCATCCCGGAAAAGCAACGATTGAACTTCGAGACATTTGCACGATTTTTTAAGAGAAAAAAAAAAAGAGAAGAGGAAGATTTTATATGAAGGTATTTCGTGTTACGCAAAGTTTAGGGCTTCATAGTGAATTAATAGTGTGTTTGTGTATATATATATATATATTTATTATCAAGCAGAGATATAATCTCTATCATTAGCGCTCGCGCATGCGCACGGACCTCTGACATATGAAAAAGCGTAATCCAAAAACCACGCATGTAACGAGATAAACACGACAATACCAAAAATAATGTGTATGAGTGTTATAAAATGGTTCCTCGATTCTTTACGAGAGTTTATTCATGTCGTGCGCCGTTACTGCAAACAGTCATACCTGGGGCTTCATTCAGAAAAAGTAACAAGACATTAAGGTGATTCGCTTAGGATCATAATAATAGTAATTCTTATTTCTTGTGAATATCATGTATATCATTCATTACAAAAATATTTCCTACATAAGCTATTATCTCCGAAACAAGCGGAAGGACAGAGATCCATCATTTTACAAAACTTCGTATCACATTGTTCAAATAATGTAGTAAAAAAAACTTACTTTCAAAATTCAAAAATCATAGTAATGCTTTATGTCAAAAAAAAAACAGGTGTCTATTAAAATTTTCACCCACTTTTACCGCCTACACGTTCAGATATCTAGAAAAAAATATATTGCTATTTCAATACGCAAGGTATATCTACATTGCGCATTTTTAGCTACTTCTATTTCATATATCTCGTATACTGGTCAATAAATACTTTGAAAATTTTGCACGCCAATGTTAAACATTTTCTTGAGGTCGATATCTTGCAAGTGATCTCATGAGCGAACCACCTTAAGGAGCCGACAATGGTGACAATTGCTATCAGAAAAATTGAGTGATCCTCGACAGTGAAATTAGACTTCTATATTTAAAAAAATTTTTTTTTCAATCACGAGTCCACCTAACGAGCCACATTTGGTTACCGTTAGTCGATTTTTGTAAACCACATATGTAACATAAATTTAAAAGTAATGGAAGCTGTAAATGCTTGCATGACTGCCCAGCCAATATCTTCGAAACGTTAAAATCTTCCCATTCGTTAATTTCGAGTGATTCGTCTAACTTTAATGAATTACAGTGAATAAAACAATTGAGTATGAAAAATAAATCATTTACCGATAGTTTCACTGCACTTTTATTTATTGCATGACATCATCATAGGTTGACATTTTTGTCAATTTTTCTGAATACGATCTCGAAGAGGCAGATTCGAAAATAGTATCGGGGTCGGATCCAAAAGCAGAATGTGAAGTATAGGGGACTCTTTCACGTGAAGGATCGTAGAGAGATGGCCCCCTCTAAATCGCATTTTACTAACGGACGGACTATATACGGATATAACTCTCAATTTGACATTCATTACGTACTATGACTAATTATTCATTTTAACGCAGTATACCTCTATAGTATGGCTCCGCAAGGGGTTTATGTATAAGGGATTGCGGTAATAACGTTACGCGTCGCCAACTTTGACACCGTGCAGAGGACGTAACACGATATTAACCTATTGGCCATTGATGATGGAACCACTCCGGGTAAGTACTTCAGAGTCAACTTCTTAAAATATCATTACCGATACCGAACAGATTGTCTGAAGGAGATTAAATTAAATCCTGAGGATCAGTTCAGTGGCGATAGAGTTAAGTCTTCCCTGTCGATAAAGAAGAGAGGAAGGACGATGAAGATGAATGTGATAAATGAGCGTGAGAAAGCTCGCGATCGCGAGGAAAAAAATAGAAGATCGCGAAGCTGAGCAAAAAGGAGGACAACAAAAAATTGATTACCCTTTTGCACACCGCCACGAGCGCCTCTCATTGGGCAAAAGATGCTTATATAGATGAACGGGTTCTCGTAATCGTCATCCTCAGCGATACCTGGGCAGTGTTCGATGTCCGTTGGGTCAAATGAAAAAGACAATCTCTCCGGTATCAGGTGTGTCACTAGTGCATCTGAACGAATGATAGAAGATGCTTCGGCACCCTCACGAGCGGGTGGGTTTTTCGAACGACCCTTGCGGCGAGACAGGCCAGGGTGGTGTATTTTAGTGGGTTAACCGCGTCATAGAGATACTTGTCCTTGAGAAGAGTCTCGACGGTTTGACCCTCCTTATTTACTGCGTCTATGTGGGCACCGGCATCCAATAACGCGGTGGCCAGATCAGGACGCCATGGGTGCGAGAGCGCAGCTAAGTGAAGGGCTGTGTTTCCATCGACGTCGCGTGCCGTCACATCCGCACCAGCCTTTAACAGGGCTGTCGTCAAGTGCGGCGAAGGAAAATCGCAGGCTGGATACCTGCCTACAAGGGCGGCGTCCTTGCTGTAGGTCAACTGCAAGGCGTCCCTGCCCTGTTCGAGTGAATATTGATAAGTATTTTCACGCGAGTTAATTAACGGTATCGCTGCACTGTATAATTGCAATCTGCACTGACCTGCTTTCCTTTGGCGTTTATTCGTACCAGTTCATAGACAGCCTTGTGGAGAGCGGTATACTCTTCGGAACCTTCTGGCGGAGTTTCTCGGGTCAATAGACAAGCTAAGTGGAGAGTGATTACCAGAACGCGATTGAGATAAGTCAGATCACGCTCGCAGGGCGGTACCTTGTCTAGCATCTGCTTTCCCAATCTGACCTCCAGTACCTGAAAATTATTAAAGCTAATGACCCTCTCGTCTATATTTATACTTTGCATAGCATTGTATGGATTTTTCTTTGGCTAACCGCTTTCTTGAACACCGCTGTGAGCGTTTCGCGCTGTACCGACGGCACTCTTCGGCCTCTGCTGGTCTGCCTTCCCTCCTCGCCTATCATAAAACTGAAGAGCTCCGTGAAGCTGAAGAGCGAGCTTTGAGTCATTGGATTCAAAGGTTCCATCATGCTTTGCTGCATGTCAAGGGCGTAGTTCCAGAGTTCGATGCAACGACTGAACTTCCCCGCGTCGGCATAAACAGCTCCTCTGTATCGTATATAGTAACTGGTATCAGGATGGGCCGGACCCAATATTCTTTCTCTGATGACAAGAGCCTGCATCCTCATCTCGTCCGGTTCGGCTAGTAATTCATCGAGAGCATCAGGATCAGAAATTTCACGAGCATAATCGTAAGCTTGCACAGCCGGCGGTGGAGGCGGTTTCGATATTATCGGTGCATCGGTACGGTATCTGGGAAAGCGAATAAATCACGGTTATTAAAATCACCTAATTAAAAGGAAAACCATAATAATTACCAACCACAATCTTTGACTAATTTTCCCTAGCAATACTTGACCAAGACACCGCTGATACCTTTCTGTCATTGCCAATTTCCAGAATTCAAGCGCCCCGATCATATCTCGCTTCTTATCAACATAAGTCGCGCCAAGAAGCTCGAGAGCGTCGATCTTTTCCTTTCTGCTGACCAACCGTGGAATTCCAATGAGATATTCGACAATATGCGTGTGACCTGGAATAAATAATATCGCTGTTGAACGACCTACTTCTGCACAAGCTGTTCTTCTTCGTAAAGAGCCACATAGTCGAGTCATCCTTTTTATCTACCTGTTACGGCTGCCGCAAGAAGCGGCGTCATCCCGTAGGAATCAACGTCCATCCTGGTGCCATGTTCCACGAGTACTTTTAGAATTTCCAGCGAGCCACTTTCCGCGCAGTCGTGCAACGCCGTGTTACCTTTTACGGATTTGCGATTAGCGTCTGCCTTCAGAGCAAGGAGGAACTTGGCAATTTTTATGTGACCTTTGTAACAGGCGATCATCAGGCAAGTATGGCCGTGTCTGTTTGCAACTTCGATGTCTGTAATCGGAGGAGGTAATTCGGTGAAAATTTATCATTTTATCAGACGTTACGTTATGGGGTAAAAACTAACGAGTTACTTTTACTAGTACCTGCACCGCACTGCACGAGGAACTTGACGATCTCGAAATGCCCATCGAAACAAGCAGCTCTGAGTGGGGTTGAATTTGTTTTTGTCGTCGAATTTACCTTTGCACCTCTTCCTACTAGAAGCTTCACCAAAGGCAGGTGACCCGCTGCGGACGCGCACCATAATGGCGGTGCACCTTCTATCGTCTCCCCGTCGAAGACCACTGAAATTTTAACGGTACGTTAATCAATTTTATTCCATTTGCTTGTAACGAAGATAATCTCAATGGACCCAGCTTCCCGTACTCTCAGAACGTACTGTGCCAGTTGACTATTTCATTGTGAAAGCAACGTTCGCATTTGCATCTCTAAGATGATTAATGTCAAACCAACCGGATATACGTCAAGTATGCCAGCTGTTGCGTGAATTTACATATTTTTCAACAGATTTTATAATAAATTATATCGGTAATCCTAAAGAATTAATGCTTACGTTACTTATCGGTAACCGTGAATTTATACCACTGCTGGCAAACGGTGTTACCGGGAAAGAATTTTTGAAAAAAAAAAAAGAAAAAAAATTTCGAACTTTACCCATTGTTTGAAATAAAAATTTTTATTAAAAAAAATTTATTTTTCATTTTACGTTTTCGCGATATTTACGAGACTTCGGGTATGTTGAAACTTACAGACGCGGCTACTTGACAATTATTTTCTCGTTCGACTCACCGGAACCAGGTTGCTCGATGTCTGCTCCACATTTTTCAATTAAATATTGCGCCACGTCGTAGTGCCCATTTCTACAAGCCATCACCAGAGGCGTAGCGCCATGAGTTTTGGCGCTGACCAATTGTCCTACCTCATCCTTGCAACGATGTTCCAGGAAAACCTTGAATCACCAAATAAAGAAATTTCACGTTTGCGGAATTTCAGAACCACGCAGATATGCATATATGAACAATATTATGCAATATTGATACAACAGCGAATTTCAGTGATTTCATGAAATTCGTACAAAAGTACGTTAAATCCCACTTCAATCGTTACACCGAAGAACGAACGAAGCACAGTTTTTACTTCAAATCGTTGTAAAGGCGTATTTTCAAAAATCCCCAAACTCACGCTAGTTAGTACGGCACCCGTGTTGAATGAGTAAAACAGTAGTTTTCTTGCGATATTGACGAAATATCAGTTCGATGGACGAGAGAAGAATGGATTACCACGAGTACATAATTTATCGAGTATCCCGTATCGCGTTCAGCACAGAAATGACTTTCGCAGCGTCCTTAAGAATTAGCGTTTGGCATGCGAGACCGTGAAAATGCGTCACTAAGGCAAACAGTAAAATTTCAAATGCGTTTAAAATTTCAAGAAGTCCGTTCCGTCCGTTGAATTATTTTCGCCGAGGGGCTCCTTTGGTATTCAGTTAAATCGTAGGTAACTGCCGTACCGGCCGAGGAGTTCGTAAGAAAATATTTCTTTCAACGATATAACTTCGCTGTAGTTGACAATTGGTGAGAAAAACACGTACGACAAAAATAAACGTATGAAAGTTCAAGTGCAAGTGTTACGCCGAATTAAGGTTAGGTTCACAGTATTTAATTGTATGCTATTATTAACTCGTACGACAACTGTACTGTCTCTTCATTTGAAAGTGACAATCGATCTTTCGCATGTAAAACCAGCAACTAAAAGATGCTCACGACGAAGCGACCGACCCGACTGATTTGATGATCTCGGTCAGAGAATTTCATCCTTTCTCTGTCTCCTCTTTCCACTCCCAATGGACAGCCGGTCCCGTTAACAAATATTCAGTGTCGACGTCACGCACGAACAAACCTAAGGCAAGGCCCAGAGGCACAGGCCCAAAAAGTTCATCCATCCAATGTGCCATTCAAAGCGAAGACGTAAAAAACGACAATTTCAGATTTGAGTGACCTAATTTTTTTTTTACATTATTTATAACCGATTACACAGTGACCCTGATACGACCTTATCGGCGGAAATGATTATTGCCAAATTTATCGTTATCGTGGACAATCCAATTTTTTTTTATATTCTACCGACTGACCGGTATTACCATAATGCACTAAATTTGACACTGTCGATAATTTATATCGGCCACGCGACTCACACTTGACGAACACAACGGTACCCAAAGGATGAACTCCCGCAATTCGGATGGCCCGGATATCAGCCACTCTTTTTTCTCCCCACCACAATCATTTACTGCACTCCCACCCTAATCGACTTATAACTCCCCCCTCCTGCATCTCTTTGATTGCTCCTCCTTTTTATTCATTACAAAAGTCAGTCACTCGGTCGTGTCGATCCGTTATGTGTAACCAATCTTTTTTTTAGGTCACTACCACGTTGGGTCAATTTTTCGAAAATTCATTAGATCATCCGCGGTACCGAAGGGCACGGAAGCACGACTTGATGAAAATAAAGGATAAAGGTGGGTACAAAAAAAAATGAAGGTCGAACATAATTCGCGCACAAATATACCGGGTGGTTCTTTCGCTTAATCTAAATCGAACACTCTACGTGTAACGGCGTTTGTTAGTAGTGGTCGCTGTCATGTTTGATTATACGCCGAAGATTAATAAGGAACGTTTGACGTTTTTTTGCCGGTGTCTTGCGATACGATTTTTTTATTCATGACACACGTGCAATTTTTTTCCAGGCTAAAGGACCAATCTCTTTTTTTTTTCCTATCTCGTTGTAAGTGCTCGCATTCTATAACGTATATCACGTTGATAAATTATAGTGACTTATATGAATATTTTCATTTCATGTTGAGTCCTTGAGACTTTTTTGTTAATTATTTTGAAAAGAGTGTCAATTTTTTTTGAAAAATTTTTTTATAGCCACGCATAAAATTATGCCAATTATTATCCATTACTTGGTAACAGATTGATGACCTTTCGCTTTTTTGGAAATTATTTTGGCGATTTCATCTCTCTCATTTTCGAAAATTATTTGGTCATTTTAAAAAAATCCCAATTGGATATAAGTCACCGTGTATGTATATCGCAATTAAGCATGTACACTCCTCGTCGCCAAATGAACATGTAGAATTTCAAAGTTAACATTCATAGTTCGCCTTTCACTCAGAAATTCGAATATCAGCGCATTTGAGATTTTGAAATTTCGTCTAATTCAAGAAAATTTCTAAATTATGGCATCTCGTGGTGTCTGATGCCGAGTATCGCTCTTTAAAGCTACAGATAACAGGCTTCTAGTATTAGGTTAAAAAATACAAAAATTAAAACTAAATCCTCATTGTCAAAAATAATACGCTATAGTTCCTTTGTAAATTCTTTTTTTCCCGAAACCAAAAAAATTTTATTACCAGTTTTTATGGTCGCAGGATACGACAAGGAACCTAAGTTAAAACTAACATTGAGATTTCGCCGTATACGATGCTTGCTTTAGATCAGTTAGCAAAACTGCTATTTTTTTGCCGACCAACTTAAGTCATTAATCCAATCTTCCATACGTGTCTGACATACACGAGTACAGGAATCCTGATATCTTTTCCTATTGAGAGACAAGTCTGCGTTTCGCGAACATTCGCACACGCGTGCACACATTTTTGTTTCCTATTTCAATTCCTTTTACATAGTTTTGCGGCCTTGAGCGCCAACAGTCATTTCGCATGATCGACTTGGTCGCCGCCGCCATTGGGCATGTGAAACCAAAGAAAGGCAGCAGCTACGACGGTGAGTGGAACAAATTTTTTTAATTTTTGCAACGACTCTTATCACTCGTTAGAATCGAATAAGAAATTAAAAGATTATTATCATTATGCTCATTAGTACATAAAGACACTGCCATTCTGTCTCCTTAATAAATTTCTTTTTCGAATTTAATAATTTTTCGAAGGATTTACATAAACAAGTTCCTCTACCTTGAACTTTTAAAAAATTATTACACGTTACCAAATACGCCCGAACGACTCGTGTAACACGAACTATAAGAACTTGTATGATTTTGAAAATAAAATTTCACTATGATTGTTTAACTTCAATAAAAATTACATTAATTTTTAAACCGCTGGAAACCTTTGAAACACTTGGACGCTGGCGTGACTTTTGCCAATCAATCGGGCTTAATCCTATATTTCGAGAAAAAAAAAAGTATGCCAAAAAAGTTATAAACAAGTTTAAAGGTTAAGCGCATAGGGTAATTGAATAAAAACTTTATTATAATGTGTCGAATGACTTCACGACATTTTACTAAAAAAATGTTTTATTACATCACGTGATGGCCTGTCTGATAACGTCTTTCGAAGAAACACTGAATTACCATTAATTGACTGGTCGTTCAAAAATATTAAAGACCACTATCGATACGCGGTATCATTACAGATACATATTACCAATTTATTTTATCGATCGTAAACTCTAATTAATCGTCACATTATTCATGCCTACGGTGACACACAATTATTCACATACGAAAAGAACAAAACCCATAATGCAACAGCAGTGTATAACTTTCTCGCAGTTTACATAATTTCATGCTGTTGTTATTATAATTGTACCCTAGACAGCGTCGTATTACGTATGACAAAAGTGATTGACATTTAATTACCAGGAGGAGAGGGGGATCAGGCAAGAATCAGAAGAAAAGAAAATTCTTAAAAAGATATAAAAAAAAATAAATTAAATGTCCCAGTTAAGCATCGTTAAAACGTGACGCTACACGAGTCAATCGAAATGCCAATAAAATCATAGAGAATAAAAAGAATAAGAGAAAAGAGAAATAAAGATATCAACGTCCTACACAAGAATCACTGAAAAACGCAGGGATAATCATAGCCCGAGAGTAATCGACACGAGGCCGTAGACGGTGGCGCCACGAGTGAATAAGCCGAGCGGCAAACCGTGGAAACGGACACGTTTATGGCCTGCTTGCACGATATCCAACACACGACTACTGGAAAGGCCCTTGGTCTGTGATCTGTAACGCGACCTGTTTTCGCGCTGGCGATCCCTGGAAAATAATCGGACCCCAAAGGAGGGAAAAGGAATTGTTTTCAGACACGACGATCATATAAAATCGTTTGAGATGAATAAAATAATATTCACTCGATCGATAACTATTTATAAGAATACGTTCTAGAGTGACTTATAAGTTTCGAACTGATACACTAAAATGATCCATGCGATCAATTTACATTGTTATGTATAAATCGTCATGATATATAATTGTAACAATATATTCCAGCATGGAATAGTTTTACTGTATCGTTATAGTAAAATTTATACGTACATTACAAATACATAGTATCCATCCCCAGAGTGTACTGAGTATACAGGATATACGGAGAATATACAGAAAGTATACAGAGTGTACAGAGTATGTAATTTAAATAAAAAATTTTTTTAGTTAATTTAAAAAAAAAACAGTCTTTAATATATAGGCATGACCTTGGATGATCGCACTAATAGCTGTTCAGCGATTCCCCATGAATATCCGCTTTGACTTAACACAATCTCGTATCATTACTTTTTTAATCACTGTGGACAGACATTAACACATCGTGGGACGACGTGAAGCCATTAATAAATTCGATACCCCGAAATCCAGCGTTGTATGTTATTACGCCAGTCCACTAAATCGTCGTCAAGTATATTATTTGTGTACCAGGGCAGGACCTAGGTAATTTGAGGATCGACGATGATTCTGTTGCTAGATAATGATGATCGATAACGTGTAAATATTTGTTACGTGGATACGCATGACGACAATAATGACGACGATGACGATCGCAATAACGAAATCAATGACGTCAGCAGTGACGAATACGTATACGAATAAATTGAACTTCCCGTTCGAAGACGCTTAAATGAGAATAATATTTGTACTAATTGACGTTACTAATGAGTCTAATAATTAACGACCACAAGCGTGAATTAACGTACTTCCTGCGCTCCGCGCGAAATTCAAATGACGACAATGACTTTTGTCTAATAAATTTCTCGTGTCAATTACGAATCGCGCGTCAGTCGTTACACGGCGGTTTATCAGACAAGGTGATCTGGTACTTGTGAATTGCCTTAAGCTTACCGTACGAGCAGGATCATAATAACAACAGTCTAATCGGACATCGCGGGCGATTCCCTGAGGCGTAGCGAACGCGTGATGACGATTATTACGAAGAAGCATAAATATTTTGGTATTGTCGTTAAATCGTGCTGTCATTTGATAAATTTAGCTTCGAGTGACCTGGGACCGCGATATCATTGGGTACGATTAATATAACACGATTAGGGTCAGACCAAGCATACCAAATACGTAATAATTCATGAGACTGAATATTGCACAGGGAACGATATTGTGAAAAAAAATTCTTTGATAACGATAACAAAATCTCGACTTACTGCTTCAGTGTGATATATGTGGAATTGGTGAATCATTTTTTTAAATTTTTGAATTTTTTTTTTCTTCGAGTGGACACTTTTACTAGGAGCACAAAATATCTTTCTTACACGGGGATCCACGAGGTACTGCCATCTTCGAGGATAACTCTCTTCGAGATGCTCCGGGAACAGGATGCGTCGGGACTGGGAGCAGGATGCGTGTAACGAGAAAGTTTTCACGAATATTTATGCGACCTGTACAGTAGGTACAGCTGGACGAGTCTTCATGAGCGCGATCGCTCGTGGGCTTCGGCGGCTTTCTAACCGTCTTCCTGATCGGCTCTCTTGGATTACGAAACTCCAGCTGGTAGTACTAGAAGTTAAGTCAATCTGGACAGACGAGTAAGAGCGGCTGACTTTAATCCATTGAAAAATATCATGGGGACCTGAATAACACGTAGTTGGTAAATGGGATTGCGCATGCGCGTAAGATCAATTGCCAACGCGTACAAGTAAATAAATGACGGTACGTGGTTGTGGGTGAAAAAAAATAGCATTATAGTGACGTTTTCATAAATTGACGTAACAAAATTAATAATTCGTATCTATTAATGAAAAATTACTGTAATTAACATAATTAGGTAAAGATTATAATTTTTTATTTAAACACTCTTCGTCGCTCTCGCTACCGTTTTATTCGATCGCGACCAGCTCCGTTGAGCTATGTATTTATTGTAAAAATTGAATTTCGAAAAAAAAAATAATATCATTGAATTTATTAGGCGGATCGTTATGGTCTGAAAAGAATATGTGCATCGACGTTCCCGTCGTATGAATATCAATGTATTTTGATGGAAGAAACGAAATCACGCTATTACGTGCAAAGGCTACAGATTAATAAATTCTCATCGGAATTCGCTTTAAACGTTTCGTTTCGAAGCGCAGCATGTTAAGCCGCAGGCCGAATCGTTTAGCGTCATGAGGAAAACAGTACAAGCAGAAACGGAAGTATTAACATTTTTTTACATAGAAATTAACGTGGGCCGCGTGTGAGAGGAAACAAAATTGATAAATAACAGGAAAATGAGTTTCCTTAATTTTTAACTCCATTCCTACCTTACCGACCGATTCGACCTTTTCGTCAATGCTAAACCCGTCGGCTCCTCCGCGAGTGATGAATCTTTTATTCCTATACCGAACAAAGGACTTCGGTTCGAGTACACATATGCAACGATTCTCAAGGGTATAACTACTAGGGAGTGGAGAGGTCATCTGAATCCTATGACGCAGACTCACGGAAATATAATATTATTTGCAAAGAGTAGCACAGCCTCCGCAAAGAGTCGATCCTCTTCTGGGTACCTGGGACGAAGAAGGTATCTCTGGCAGTTCCATTGTACTCTGTATGCACACGGGTGCAAGAGACTAGAGATTCCAAGCAGGGCACCGCTGACTATTTTGAGAAGATAAATTTTAAGATCGAGTCAGAAAATAAAAGTTGGTTTATTAATTTCACACTGAATCTTCAGTCGGCAGTTTAACCCGTATGACACGTTATTTTATCTCGTATATAAATTTTCAAGGTAGCACAATTACTACTGATACAACTTCAAGCTGGAGTATGAAAGACACTGATAATCAACAATTAATAATGTCACTGAGTAATTGATGTGTTTCTCTTGTATCTGTAATCTGAGACGTTTAACCTCACACACGTTAAGATTGAGTTATTGAAAAATTATGCAATTTTGTTAAAAATATTTTCAAACCTATTAAACAATCAAGGGTAAGATTTGACGTGATTTCACAGCAACGAAATAAGCACGTGGTGAGTAGGCATGAGATGCTGTCCTTGAGAAAACAGCGCTGCTTAGAAGATCTAAGGTGATAAGTCGATAAAGCGCGATAAGGAGAATTGTTGTGACTTGTGGAGGGGAAAAAAAAAACTCGGAATTTTTTTTTTACAAAAATAACGTTAAGTCATCGAAATTATTTTTCCAGCTGTTTACCGCAATTCGTGATATTAATTTCGATGGATATAACACTTAGACACGATCATGAAATGAGAAAAACATTAAAAATCAATGACGACGGAACGAACGTCCCTGCCGGTTGTATTTATTTTTCTTCTTTTCTTTCCCCATCGACACGGTAATTGACACGAGGACGCATTAATTCAGCGTCTGTTTCACGCATAAAACTGTCACGTAATTATTACGCATTGGCACATAAGGAATACCTGTTTTTCATATAGCGCCGTTTCCGCTATTAACTCGCGCGTCCCGCTATATCTATAGCGTGAGGATAGTACCGTTTTTCCTCGGAAGGATTTTTCCGACCGGCTGACGAAACTTCGTGCGAACATTGCGCCGTCTATTGATTGAAGCATTTATAATTAATGATACTGCATTTAATTAAGAAAAAAAAAAAATATTGATCGCACAATCGATAGAGCCAGTCTCCTTTGTCTTGTCAATTGGATATATAGGTAGGCAGGTTGCGAGATCTACTTTCTCAACGCTGCATTAGCGACGCCAGGCGTCGCCAGCATTATTTCGAATCGACCCGCTTTCCGCGGATTTCCTGTCGAGCAATGGACATTTTTATTTACAGAACAAAACAATTGGTACTCGTATTGGCAATTCTGTATAAAAGAAAATTTCCTCACAACCGATCAGAAGGTATTAAAAGTATTTGATTAAAGTTCCTAAAAGAAAAGAAAAAAAATACTGATAAAAATAAGACATTAAGACGTACGGCCGTTTAGCATTGATTCTACAAAGAAAATAAGTAAAGACACGCGTTAATTGTATTTTCGACTTTTTTTTTGTCTTACCACAAAAAGCATAATACATCGAATGAAAATAACAATCGATAAATTCTAAAAATTTTTTGAGAATTTTGCAATCTCAACATACGCGCAACGCGTTTGGTACGACAGAAAAACAAATTATTAAAAAAAATTTTTTTTTTTACAAAACTAACTTCATCGTCTTATACATTTTTGACACGCAGCATTGAATGAAGCAAAAAAATGTTTTCCACGAATCCCCAATAATATTTTCAAGTTTGCGTGATTAAAGTGAAACGTCACATTTATTTTTTTTTTTCAAAATTTATAATACGCTCCTTATTTCAAAACAAAAATACGTATTTTCCACAAAACATTTACTTCGCAAATCCCGCAGTCGACGCCATTCGATTCATATAAAAATAACATGAAACTAAAAAAGAAAAAGGTAAAAGGAAACCTGACTCACATAAGAGGTATATTCGCACGTGCAAAACTCGCAGCGACAAAGCTTCAAAATATGCGCTGCCTGCTTTTACAAAGCTGCCAGCGACAAATCAGACCTCTGCTGTCTCGTTCCGGTAGCGAAGCTTGATGCGAATTAATATTGTAGACACGATCAGTTTTTCAATACGTGAACGGGCGGGTAGAGAGTAAAACCTTGACAAATAATAAGGAAGAGATGAGGGAAGAAGAATCTTCGGATAGCAACGAAATCTCACTGAGGCTGAACACGTACGTACATACTATAGCTATATACCGAAACGGATGTTGATGTACGTCGGTACGTGCTGACCCTTGTAAACAAGTTTAGCAGGATAGAGAGGACCCGCCCAAGAATAAAAATACCAACTCTATCCCGCGAATTCAAATTCGAAAATAAAGGATATAAAAAAAAAAAGCAGTCGACAGTTTTAAAAAAAAAAGTCAAAACACCCATTTACCTAATTCCGTGTTAAAATACGAGGTTACGATTCTCGATAGCGAAGTCGCTGACCTCGAGAAGTGCCGTAATACGTGTTTCCCGTACGCCTTCCTCAAGCATGCAAGATATATCGAAGGTCGAGTATTTTTTGAATAAATAAACCAAACCAACCTCACGCAATCTTGTAGTCAATCAAAGTCGCGAAAAAGTACATTTTTCCAGTTGGTAAAGAGCAGATTAAAATAGACCAAGAGTCTTTTCCACGAGTCAAATATATTATCCAGGTGACTGCTTTTACCTTGAAAGCCATAGGAAGACGGCCCCTCTAGAAAGTTACTTTTACTCGAAAACAAACTTGTAACATGGATTATTCCGAGTGTTCGTAAAGACATCCGATATGGTTAAGGATCAAGAAAATAGCAGCGCGCACAAGAGAGAATAATTATGTCCGACACGAAGATTCAGCGTTATTTCCACGTGAAGCATCGAGCGAACGCCTTCCTTACCGACCGAGCTCCTTTGTCGTAACGGAACGTCCTATTCCTCCGCCGTCGCTAGTTGCTCGTCTGACTCACGGTGTATCCCGTCAGCCGTGTAATATTAGAACGCCGACCCGAGGAGTTGACTACACTCGTCTTCCTTTGATCGTCATCCTGATCTACTTCATCCATTCCTTCCCCCCCATCATTACCGACCCCTGATCGTCGCCCAAGAAAGCATGGGCGTCGCCAATTTCTTTTTCTCAGGATAACAACGGACCTACCAAAAAAGTTACCTCGATTCAGCAGAATGACGATGCCGTAAACTTTCGAAAAAAAATTAAAAAAAAAAACAATTCGAACTTGTGAAAAATGACTCATCCAGTCAGCCAGCTGATCATCAATCAGCGAACTCTGAGCCGATTTCTTGAATCAGCTTGATTATTCAGTACAGACAGAGAGACATGCGTCCAAGCAAGAAATAGAAGAAGTCTTCGACTTGGCGTGCTCGCTGGACCGTTTCCTACGGTCGTAAGGCGTCACTCCCTGTGATTTGTCCAGCGGCCGGTATACAAGCTGGACTAGAAGAAGAAAAAGCCATCACGATCAATGTCAAGGTCAACAGAGAGAAACCTTCCTCTGATACGATCAAGCGTGACGTCGTCGTTGCCGTCAAAGAAGTTTATCGAGGTTAGTTCACCTTTAACGGAATCCTCATCGATTTTGAGCCGACCCGGAGAAGGGGGGACAGGGGGGGGGGGGCGCGAACGTGTTAGATAACGTTATATAAACTGACTCGTAGAAACGCAAAATATTTTTACCAAATATACCTTATCTAAACTATTTTTAGATACGTAGATATAAATTATTTTTTCTTTTATCAAACTCCCCAAATTATCTATATTGTATCCGAAAGATCAAGTCGTGCGTCGATTAAGAAATAGGGAAAGTATCGAAAGTTTTGTAACTGGTCTCATTTAAAAGGAGCGACGAAGCTCTTGCAATACAAAATATAAAACCAGTGAGTTGTATGGGTGTAATTTTTGAAATTTTCTTTTTTTTAATCTCTTATTGATTTAGTGGATTTGAGTCTCGAGCCGAGTTTGAGTCCTTGACCCCCACTTGTTGCTATGTGTTTTGAACGTGAAATTTTCCGCACTCTCAATTCGCGGTGTCGAAAATAGGTCGATTCATATGAAAATCTAAAGTTGACCTTGGAAATCACCTTGAACGTCATCCACGGTAAGGTCAATGTCACTGTGGCATGAAATTCGCGAAATCGAAAAGGTTTGGTATTAAAAATTTTTTTCCCGAAATTCTTCCGTTTCGCGATATTTCAGAGTTTACGTACTTCATTCCCACCCTGTATATACGGCAGTGTGAAGAACCTCCGCGCGATTACGAGGATACGCGTATGCTAAATTTCAGGCGTATTGCCATTTCATAATTGTCTCACGGATGAATAACAATTATGCATTGACTAGGGCTCGTTAATATACCCAACTCTGAGCCAAGATACGCCTACGTCAGTGCTGTATACTAAAGCGTGACGTATCCTATTTTTTTTTCTAATTTCCTTAGTAAACTTTTTATCAGTCTCTTCTTTGTCGGACACGGGACGCGACGTTGCAGGCTGATTCCTACAATTTAATTAAACCTAACCTGACCGAATACCCGATGTTCTTGTGTAACTTGAGAATTGCGAAAAAAAAACCGAACTAATCGAGTCGTACAACACGAGGCAAAAAACAGTTGGAGCAAACATTTATGCGATTGGTATTTCCTAAGAGCAAAAGAGTCACCTGTGTGTAAACGGACTTTTCGGTTCGATAAAAAAATATCCACATACGATAACCGAGAGAAATCGTAACTGGATTAAATCGTTCGAGCAAATATAAGATCTGTTATTGCAGTGACACTCGATATTACAAACAGTAATGGAAACGTGTTTTGCATTGAAAAAGGAAGCTCAGGTCCAAATTCAATATCGATGATAAATCGTCCGATTGAAAGGTGTAATTTCGAGGGTGCAAAATTTTTCAAAAATTTTGACAATTTTTTTTTGGCATACACTCGTGACAAGGTGTCACAAGTCGCAGTGCTGCAAGACGTCTCAGAAGTGCAGAAAAAAAATTTCCACAGGTTTGGCGAATAAATTCATACATTATTATAAATGGAGAATCGCTTTTGTTTAGAACTTAAAAATTAACCCTTACAATTAGTACAAATTCGTACGAACCAATATAGGCTGTCGTCACGTAATACCGAGAACGCTGTGTTAAACGCAAAATTTATATCCAATCTCCAGCCTGTAAAGGACATGGCCGATCGTATAAGATCGTAAAAAAAATCGTGAGTGAACCAGAAATGAGCCGCAGGCAAAGTAACTAGACGAGCAGGATTGCATCTCGTCCAGAATGAATTATAAGTGAACGCTACCAGATTCGGAGATATGCGGAATAACAATTACGACTTCTTACCAGTCTGCTTTACTTAGCATAATTTTGAATTCCAGTAAATTGGGTGCGCAGAGGTCAGAAAAAAAAGTTGGATAAACAAAAAATATTATCAAAAATAACAACATTCGAAATAATTATGAAAATAAACATAGCCCTGAGCGAATAACAAAACATTACGAAATTCAAGCGCGCGCGCGCGCAGTGGCACTTTTTCGAAATTTGATCTGCAGTCTTTGCGACGGAGCATTAATGCTCGTCATGTAAATCAGTCGAAAATAATGACTGTCGAATATTCCTTCTAGAACCCGTTCCTCGTTTGAACCGTCGCAGACAGAAACTAACGTTTTTCGCGATGCGATGAAAATCGCCACCCGTTAATATTTCCGCGTCGACTGACAGAGACGAGTTTGCCGCTTTCGAGTTAAGACGAAGCAAAATATTATCCCGATGGCGGAAGGTGATTATTTTATCGGCAGCAGCTTTACGCGAAGGCTGCCAATAAAGTGAAACGGCAACAGTACGGCCCTAACGGACGGAACGAATGAATTTATTTTTGGTAAATGGGCCGAGTTCCGTAAAGAGTCCGCGTTCCAAATTCTACCTGACGTTTTACGCTAGCGCCAAGGAAAAACTGTTCGATTCGTATTTGGAGCAGCACCTCGTGGCAAGTTGACCTTGAACGAGGATCCAAGATTAGGTGAAAAAAAGCCGTAAACGGACGTACGTCGATTTCCAAAAAAAAAAAAAAATGGTCAAAATATCCCAACATTTTTTTTCCAAACATTTCAAAGGTATATTTTCAAATTCTAAAAATCAAAATTACGCAACGGACACGTGCCTTTGACACCCAGCGATACGTTGCACAAGTAAACCCCGGGTCGTGTTATATCGACGTACGTGTCAGGCACAGTGGCAATTGAAGTTACCCAATGTGAATTTCACTAGCGAGAAACGAACCAAATCAATCGGCCTGGCGGTCGACTCAGTGATTTCGATTCCGCGTACGATGCGCGTAGTTAAGGATTTAAAGGCTACGATTCAAATTCTCATCCATGAATAAAAACAAGCCAATCGCGTATCCACGCTGCGAAATTCCTTCGAGAATAGCGACAACCCTTGCCAGTGGATATTCGTATGGCGCATGCACAAACGGCGACCGCATAATGGCTATCGATTCGACGTGAACGTCTAGTCGATCGTTGTGCAATCGACTTGCTTTCGTTAAACGAACACAGAGCCAGCCGAGTGTCTGGTACAAATAGTTGAGCGAAGGGAAGAAGCGAAAGCGACGGAAATGACGAAAATAACGGAGACAGAGAGAGGGGGAAAAGAGGGGAAAGTAAAACGGCAAAAAAAAAACAGCAAATTCATATTATCCGATAAATAACGCGGTGACTCGACAGTGGCCCAGTTTACGATTGAAACACGAATTAACCAGAGAAACAGAGAGTGGATTTCGAAACGTGCGTACTGCGTGACGTGGGAGATTCGGAAATTTGATCTTAATGACTTCTTATCAATGATAATCAAAACTGGCTATAAGTAACTGCACAAGGGGTCCTTTGGTAGATGAATAAAAACCTATAGGTACTTGGTACTATGATTTTGGGTTAAATCACGAATTTACGTAATACGACGTAAACGACATGGAAACGGAGAATGACCGACGAGGTAAAAGTATTGAATTTCGTTTTAGAGACATTCTATTTTTATCCGTCATTAATGATTACGCACGTGACTTCTATTGTATACGAAGCCTAAGGTTTCCTGACAGCTGATTCTTCCGTGAACTAATGATTCAGACGTTGCCAGAGTGATCTTGTCTGTATTCAAAATTCTTGTTTACATTGAACACATTTCTTCCTGCAATGACTGTAAGCCAAGTTGTATATTAGCGTTGACGGATGAGAAAACCAATTTTTAGTTGGCACAACAAAACAGTTGATTGTCAAAAACGTATTTAGTCCGTTGAGGCAAAAAGGGAAAAAAAATTGTATTTTGATAAAAAAAAAAATTTCTTTCGCTATCGTTGACCTTTTTTTTATCAATCCAACATTACTCCATTCGGTATTATCGTACGGTAGTGAATGATAATGATTGGCGATACGAAAATTTAAAATGAAATTAGAATCGCGTGATTGTTCGGATAGGTAAAATAAATAGTGATATAATAAAAAAATTTTTTTAGCAAACGACATAAGTATACGTTTCGAAAATAAATCATGTTAGCACTATAAAAAATGATAAAGGTTCGTAGCTATAAGACAAACCTAGATTACACTAAGCGACTTGATACTCGTACCTGTAATTTGCGGTATGATTTGTATCAGAAAGGGAGAAAAAAAATATTAGGTCATTCTTGCGAACCATATATTAATAGTCATGCACGTTTCTTGATACGGTTCGGGTAATAAAAAGAGAATTTCGAAATTCCGTTGATCGACGCTCATTCTGTCACGTATAAGATTAGAGGGATACTTTGGATCGCAGTGTCACGTATGGTAAATAAAAATGCAAAAGAATTTTTTTTTTTCAAAAATAAAAAAATTTTACTTTTCAGAAGCACTTATTTCCATAAACGACGCAGCATGTATATTTAACGCACGTAACGCGCACGAGTTATTTTTATTGAGAAAATAATAAATTATCCTACCAGTCGGAGAATCCTTTCTATTTAACGACTGCATATCAAAAGAGACTGCAGAGTTTCTGGCGAGCACGTAACAGATGCGATTAAAGTATACATAAAAAATTTAGTAAAATGAAATTTAAAAGAAAAAGACTAATACGAGTATCTATTGCAAAAAACGGTAATATATAATATGGTGGGTTTCAAGTAAAGGGTCGATGAAAACCATAATGTTGTAAATAATGTAGATAAAAAAAAAAAGGAGAAAATTTGAAAATAAACAAAATTGCCGAAAAAAAAAATTGAAAATTTTCCTCTCGATAAAATTAAATTATACAAACATCGTCCAGATAACATAACCCACGTGAACGGTAAGTTTATCGTGGACGTTTCATTGTCTCCTTTTCGTCTTTGATGAGAGCTAATGATAAATCCGTGACACGAGCGTAGATTATAAACTAATTAAATCAAGCTAAATCAAAAAATGATAATTAACTTAAACATGCCTCTAGTACTTATATGTATACATCCGAAGCTTAACTAACGTTACGATATACCAAGAGAGCCAATATCTGCCTAGTAAAAATTTTATAAAGTAATGTATAGTCTGCCCACGAATTTTAACTTTTTTTATTTTGACAGATTGAAAACAATCAAATCTCCAACAAGTCTTTCCTGTCACTTGGTACAATTTTCGTTACATTTCGTTTCATTCATGGTTTCACACTGAATACATTTTTTTTTTTTCATTTTACCATATGTTTACATTATTGTATGAAAAACCACGTGTCAATTGGCTAGGAGCGCATTGCTTGCGAACTGTCAAAAAAACCACGTGGGAACTCGTGGACCGACTACATATACAGTGTTAGTCGGTAGAAACGCACCACATGAAGTTAGCGCTCACGTTTGAGTCTTATGGCAAAACTACGTTCAGGTGGTGCGTTTGAGCTAAATAACCTGGTATGTAAATAGCATAAAGCCAAAAGCGCATTTATTTGGCAAAGCCTCGTAGGGCATATCAAAGGCTCCATAAGAAATTGGCCTTAACCAAGGAGTGTTTAACATATGTGAAATTAGCATCGACGTTAATTATACAACGTAATTAATTATTTTACTTCTGTATCACGTGCCTTACTCAAGTCGAACTGAACAACTATTTTTATATATGTGCGAATATAATTTCGCAAATGGCACGATGTAAAACATATTCGCCATTGACAATGATATCCAAATAAAGTTTAAGATTTCACGAGGTCATAGTTTACGCAATAAATTGATACTGATTGTCTCGCGTTACGATTACGAACGCTGACCAGTGAACCAAGTCAAAACGCCTGCGTAGGCCTTAAGTACAGTTCATCGAGCGTATCGAACGAGAACAAAAGGGCAACAGGCGAAGTTCAGCAAGTGCCGTGTATGGATATAGATAAATTTACGTGAATTTTCAAATTTCGCGAAAAAATTAATTACTCGAAAATAAGAAGTAGACTAAATGATTTTAATCGCCTGACTTGACAAGCGTGTCAGTTGGTGTATTCTTATTTAGAAAAAAAATTATTTAACAAAATTCAAAACCATACGGGAACCTAACATAACGAGTGTCTCGTTCGAAAAGGATCAGACTGACTTCCGTAACTGTATTGTGGCAGAGGCGGCTACTTCCGGGTAAACGGGTAAAGCAATAAAATTGAGACTGAAGCAACTAAAGATGTTATGATGCTTATCTCAAGTGATTATACAGAATCGACTGTCCCAACTTTATACACGTGTAGATGGTGGCAGCACTTTTTACTAACAAGTTTTCCATCATTTTTGTTTCATTAATAAAATACGAAAATTAAATTTGGTTTATAGCAATTAAATGATATATCAATTTTTCGTCCGAGTTTTGCCATTTTCGTCGGAATAATATCGCATGAATTTTAACACTACGCTCAGAAAACTAAATCGAAACAGACACAAGGTCGAGGGGAGCCATGAATTCGGCAAATAAGATAAATACTAGCATACGGGAAGAAAAATAAATCAACATACGGGAAGCGAAAAAAAAAATTTGCCAATTAGTAAGTAGTCAAAGGTACCTAATGAGGATAAAAAACCCAGGAAGAAATTTTAGACTCATTAGTCAAGGACCTGAGGCATCTAAAAAAAAAATACATTCTTAAGTATTATATTTCCTAATTAAAGATATCGCATTGAAGTTGATCATCGGGTGGCGGTCGTAACCCGCATTGAAATTTTCATAGTTTGAGTGGTTCGACGATACGATAAATAAGCTGAGATTATTTGTGAGCATCGGAGTAGGAAGTCAGTGTAAGAGGCGAACGATACGGGTTATGAATAATTTATTAATCAAGTTAATAAATTACTGTGTTATTAAAACGCAAGTATATACCTGAAAGGCATCGGCATGGTTCATGTTGTTCTATAGTGATAAGACATGCATGACATTTAAGTTGAAAAATTTGTTATCAAAATCGCCAATCATTGATAATTATGATACAGTTCGTTTGCCTTATTCTTTGCTCACACATGGCTATGGAGTTAGAAAAAAAAAATAGCACATATTTGGACACCCGAAATATAGCGTTGTTGAGGCACCTGGATATAACATATGGAGAACTGACGACCTGAGATATAAATAATTGCGTATGACCCATTTCATTGATTTAAGTTCAACGATAAGCGAACGTTAATGTAGTACATCGTCAAGAATTTAATAAACATGTATATTTGGAATACGATAAGAATTGTCAGCGTTAAAATACATTTTGAGTTTCGTGCATCGCGATAAGTCCGAACCTTGAAATTACGAGTATGAAAAGCATACGTGAGGTTGAAGTAGTTTTTTTTTGAGACAACGAAGAATTCGAAATAACGAAAATTCCGCGTTTCGTAAATTATACTCGTATTTGTCACATTTTAGTTTGCCGGTGGAGACATTTTTTTTAAACGTTTTTTCAAAAGCGCGCATAGACTTTAACGCGCGAGGAATGCACTCAAAGTTCAACGTCCGTGAAGCAGAGGGAAAACCGTTGCGACGGAAGGTGAAACAGTGTAGGATGTAGAAAGGAAGAAAAAAATAGCCCAAGGATATTTTCCTGGTGTTCGTAAAGCCGATTAAATTTCGTCGGAAAATACACAGCGACGACGTCCTTTTCCCAGTGGCTTAACGACGACGCAAACACGGTCAATTATAGCTACATATGCGAGGACATGATAACAATGCGTTCAATAAATTACAATATTTTCATTAAGTCCAATTACAATTCATTGATGATAAACTCGTCTTACAATATGCGGGAATTGGTGAGTCAAAGCGACGCGTCCTTGAACGCATTAATTTTTAGGTCAAACGCATAAATGGCTTGAAATATTTAAAATTGAGAAGAAATAAAATACGATGACAATTAACCCTGGCGCGTATACAAGGTGATCGATAAATACGAAGGTAATAGAAATTCCTGTATCTGTTATATCAGTCAATCGCGAGATTCTCGAGAAGAGGAGAATTAAACGAGGCATACCCTCCAGTCCCATTCTTTTCATCTCTAGAATCATCCCCCCTCCATCGGTCCAACAAGCGAGAGTGGGGCTTCCCCTCTTTCTCGCTGGCAACACGTAACCGAGCAGACCCGCTAGACGCGCATATATTCACTACTAAATATAACTGCTGTTTGCTGGGGCTATTTCCTGCTCAAGATAAACGCGAGCCAAGAGAGCAGAAATTTGTCTCTTTTCTCTCTCGGAACGATGAGCGGCATGTGTTACTTGTAGTGGTACATAGGTTCCAGTTCGGTGCAGTAAAGAAAAAAATCTAAGTATCTGCGCAATCGCATTTTTTTCATAACACCCGGTACGTCTGGTAAACGTCGCGAGAGTCCATTTTCGTGAAGCGAGTGAGGAGCTCGTTTCGAATAAGCAAAGGTGATTGGCTGCACTGATTATCCGTCCTTGAGGAAGAGAAATGGAGACAGTAGTAGAAAAAGATGATAAAACCACCCGAGCCCGTCCACTGGATATAGCGGTTCCGTGGTGAGAGATGTCGCGTTGCCGAGAATAGTTTATTATTTTTGGCACACCCGCTAGATCGTAGAACGACGACGAGAGCTGCACGATCTTTGTCAGTGCATTGAGTAATGTCTGATATGTTAAAACCTAAGTGGCAAAGTTACTTAAAGAGAGACGTTTGTGTAAGGTTGACGTGTCGTGAAACTAAACAGAAAATAGCGAGGTGTTGCGTGGCAACGAGAACTTAGTAACGATTGGCTTTCGTAAGTTGTTCTAGGGCTTCGTTCAGGTCGAACAAGTCGATTCACGACAGACCGACACCCGTTATATTGCTCTCAAAACAATGGGACCCGTTGACAAAGAAAATTTACGCTTTGTCGTCTTAAAAACTCGAAATCTAAGAGACTCGTCTTTGCCGTGAGTTAAAAAATGACGCTACGCACAATTTGGACGTGTCGATATTGAATAAAAAATAACATATACGATTGTCAGACACCTGCCATGGTAACACGTTACACCGAGACCTTATGCTGCGTTCACACGTCCCCTTGTTCGTGGTTTCACAAAGCTTCACTCGCGAATAGGAAACGACAACTGGGATCGTGAGTAGCATATAGTCGGGAAAAAAAAAAAAACGTACCTTCAAACGCTTAAGCTTCCCATCTCTTGCTGCGTTGTACACGACGCCTCTAAAATCCATTTTTTCATGCTACGCCCAAGAACACGGCAGAGCACATGAGAGCCCCTCGTGCGACTCTCGGCGCTTCCTTTGTCCGATCCGCCAGTCGGTTGCTTCCTATTTCTCTTCTTGCTCACTGTTTCTCACTCGGCTTTTCTCTCTGCACTCTTTCCTCGTGATCGGCGACTCCCTTGCACAAGCTTTATGCCTCTTCGTTCGACTGTCTGTATCCGTTTAATGACAGGAATGCGGTAGACGTTACCTCCTTCACTGTTATAATCACGCAGAGCTTAGTAATCCAAGCGTTACCTGCACGTTATCGGCCGACAAACACGCGACCACTACTCTCGAAGAAAACCGAACCTCTCCACTCGACGTCTCGACAACTGCTAAGCTTAGCTTAATTCAGCCAATGGTGTTCGCGTCGATTGCTACTCCCCACTCTTCGATAATGTTGTATGTGGTGCTTCTATTTTATGTACTCTCTCTCCCACTCCCAGTGCCTTCCTTTCTCCCTGACTCTCTTTATATTCGTGGTGCAGCTTCCTCCGTGTCTGATTCCAACGCTGGTCGCCGGTCCTTATCCTTCTTAATATTTTCTTGCCACTTCTAGAATCCTTTCGATGACTTTTTGCGACGCTACTGTCAGCTGGTTTTACGATACCTCAGTGTTCCCGGGAATTCTCGACAGAGGGCAGCACCTTGCGAGGTACATGGAAACTCGTGTCGATAAATTCTATTCAATGGCGATTTCCTCTTTACCCAGCTACTTCTGTAATAATATGTTAGGAACGAAGGTTCTGTATTTATTCTTGGAGAAATAGAGGAACCTTATGTGGTGGTCGTTTTCAGAGAATTGCGTGTTAGCCTAGTTATATTTGAGTTGAATTTCTCAGAATTCTCTTGTCTTGAATTAGTACTTGTCAAACAGAGCTTTACCCTATTTGGGTAAAAATTATTTATCGGAAACATTCGACCCTTCCTTTTCGTGTTTAAAATATATAAACGAGGATTTTTGAAAAATAAAGTATCGCAGGGATAAATTATACTACGGAACAATTAAACGTTCTTTTACTGAGCATAGTTGTCAGCAGTTAACGTACGTCTTAAATCATTGTCAGAGCCGAAAGGTTATCTTGAATATATTAGCTTCACGCAGGATATTGATTTAACGATAAACAATTTTGATTTATTGGTAAGGGGGAAATAAGAAAAATTTCAAAAAGTCGTTACATACCTCAACAGCACCTTAAATTCTCGTATGTGCCTTTTATCGCGTGTTATTCAGGACTATTGACATTTTTAATTATTCAAAGATATCTGTAAACGATCCTATGTCCACAACTTATCATTATCACTAATGACTGTGACATATAATGATTTTCTCAATCAATAAATCTGGCGCACCTCAAAAATCATGAAAATTACATCGAAAAATGTCAAAACAAAATCACGTGTCGAAGTACTCTTATGTTTTTCAATATTACCAAATATTTTAGAGAAAGACGTAAAACACCACAATGGCGAGAACATCGTAGCGAACGAAACTTTTACGTATGGTTTTATCAACAGAATAAAGATCTCGACATTGTCCGATCTTAACGTTATTGACAAACCATCCCATTGCAAATTAACGTAAGCTCCTAAACTCCCTTACAGTAAAACATCGACCGAGAGCACGTAGCAACGAATAACGATTCTCCTGGACATTGACGAATGTTGAGGATTCATCAAGGCGCACTCGCACTGAATCGCCGTTAGTCACGGGCCAATTTGTTGTCGCCGAGTAAAAAATAACAGTCCTTAAATGGCAACTTGAACGATCAACGTCGTCCAACCGATATGTTCAATCAATGCTATATCTCCATAACTTACCATACCTCATTAAACGAATTTCCGTGTCCATAATACCGATCTAATTAATGAAAAACAAGTGAACCCCACTCATCGAGATTTAACCTCAATAAATTCAAATAAAGCGTTCAACACTTTACCAAACATCCTTAACCCAGTATTCGACGTGCGGAGGAGTCCGAGACACCCAGGTCGATGCTAGTAAACCGAAAAAGAAAATCGCGCGACGATTTCCAATCTAAAAGTAAAACTAACAAATTCATAATAAAGCTGAACATCAGTCTTAACCAACGGTTGATTACGGTCTGGTGATAATTACGAAAGTACAAAGAAACACAATTGTATTTCTCAGGAAACGTCAAAGGGGAATGAAGAAAATGTGATGTCGGTGGTAAACCAGTGAAGCGACCTGCGCGGGCAGGAGGGTCTCGTTGAATGAGAAAGAAGCCGGTCGTAGATGGGTCAGAGAGACACAGAGAGAGGTAGAACGAATATAACTTATAGATGAGAAAAGTGTCGCAAGGATCCTGCGAGCAGCACGGAGCTCATGGAACGAAAGAGAGTCTCTTGCAAAGGAGAGTCGAACTGGTAGCAGACAGTAGTGGAGAGAGGGGCGGCAGAGGGGAGGAAAAGTCGGTTGCTGGCTAGAAACTAAGAGTGGGGATTATTCGTATTCGGTCGAGGAGTGGGGATTAGTCGGCGCCAGGAGTGGGGATAGAAGGTGATGGCGGCAACAGTGGGCAATAGTGGCAGAACCAGAGGAAAAGTGCATCTCCTGCGCCACTCCTAGGCATTCGCTCGCAATCCGTCCTCGGAGTTGCTCGGAGTTGTTCGGGGGGCGAGTGGGAGTCGGCGGGAGCTCGACTATTGAGAGATGGCGGCATGGTGCCTTGTTGGTGAAGAGAGAGAGAGAGAGAGAGAGAAGAACGAGCTCGGAAGTAAAGGAATAGAGACGGAGAGAGACAGGGTGAAAGAGGGAGAGAATAACGAAGGGAAAGAGGAACCTCCATGCACGAAACGACCTAGCAACGCTGCGCCGCCGACGCTCCATGTCGCTCGAGTCGGTAATGGTCGTGACTGACTCTGTCTCGCTCGCACTCGTGTACCGATCGGGCACAAAGAAACTAACGGGGAGCCAAGTGGCTACGACATTTTTAACGTTAAGGTTAGGATATCGCGTATGCGCTCATGGATCTTTTTAATGTATCATTGTTTCTGATGCACTTTAGCTTTATGGAGGAGTCGGTCCTTGTCTCGGACTGGATGCATCTTCAGGTTGCGTTCATGCTTGCGGTTGATTGAAGTGATCGATCTTGGAATCGAATGACTGTTAAGTCAATGAAAGTGAAATGGGGTTATTGCATATATATACGTGTGTCTCATGCTCGAGGCAATTTTTTTCGCTTTTAGGAATTTTTTGAAATAATTTGTGTACGCTTGTGTTCTTTAGATTGGACATGATTAAGGGGGGCGTTAACTTTACGAAATTAAAGTTTGCACTTGGAGATATCTCGTGTATAATTATTTACTGCGAACTTTTTGTTTTTAGAAAATTTTCATTATTAATACTTTTTACCGCTTTCTACCGAAATCTGTAAGTCATGTCTAGTTAGACATAATTTTGAAAATTATTAATAAATTAACAGATTTTTTTTTGAATCATTAAATCATTTACAACATATATATATATAACTTCATATTACTACCGTAATGAAAATATCCCTTGCAGCTTTATAGCCCAAGAAAGCGATTACCATTTTCCACAGCTATCAGTTAAATGAAATAAATTTCATCGATTTCATAGTTATAGTAATCATGTACAATTTCTTACACAATTTCCACCGTGCTTTCTCATACCCGTCCATTTGCCTTCATCGATCGGCTTTTCAATAATTTCGAACTATCGATTTCTCCAAATGACCCATACTCGTTGCATTTTCTAAGAATACTTTCACCCTAATAAATCTTCGGGGTATGTAAAATCCTTTTAAAAAAAATGGCCATGTTGCATTTGCAATTTTTTCTGAGCTATCATTAAGTACACGATAAGCCGCGTTTATATTTTCTGGTCCTGGTTACGACCAACATTATGCAGCTATCGCATGTGCGCGAACGCGCCTATATCTAAACAGTAGTTTGGGCTGGAACCTGCTTAGACGTTACCGCATGCAGATAATGCATTTGCTTGCGAAATTGAAAATATGGGATTTGCAAGGTTCGTGAGTGCAGGTAAAAAAAATACGTTAAGATCGTCTTCAATGAATTATTGTAAATGAGCCTTAATGAATTTCGAAATTGATAATAAATTCAGCGTTTACAATTGTGAGAATTGTATTCAACGAAGGAGACATAGATAATAAGTAACATAAAGATGCACTAGAATTGATGCTTTATTGACATATACATAATTGAATCTATCGCTAAAAAGCTCATATAAAAAAAAACAAATTGTAATTGACTGCTTAATGAGAGATAATAATTAAACTTCGTATAATTAAAATCCTAATACAGATATTAATAACAATATAATTTTATTTACAGCAGACATTACATTTATTATTTTTCACATACATAAATTGTATGTCTGATTATAATTCCAAGAATGATTTGGCTGTCCCAATCAATTCAATTATTTTAATAGTTCAGATACTTAGAAGAGACTCAGAATCAATATAGTGACGCACTGAGACTCAATACGAATGTACATAGCACGACGAATAAAAAGCAAAATTGTATGAGATAGTTATTGGAAATATATATATATATATATCTACAATAAAAAATCAATAATCAGTCAATAGGCACAAATCGGTCGCTTAAAAATAAGTACAATCAATTCCGATTAATCAGACGCATCTAATTGCACAGTATTCGACTCCTTTCTAATACGCTCTACGCGAAGCACACAGTGTCCGCGGACAATTTAGATTTAGCGAGGTACACTCGGTGGTCGTTTAACCGAATTCAAGATTCATCTCTGGAGTCCAGTCTGACTCCGATATACGTAGAACACAGTGCGCGCGTTAATACGGATGACAGAGAGGCGGCCTCCGTATTCCACACACTCCGCACTCGACACTCAACACTCAACACTCGACACACAGGGAACTTCTATCCTTACCGAATGACTAGTGCTGTCCAGGCGCACCGGCACTTCTATATCTCTCGGAAATTCCATACTCTATATATACATATATATGTCTCTTTCTGTCCCACTTCAACTCCCACTCCTCCTCCTCTCTCTCTCTCTCTCTCTCTCTCTCTCTCTCTCTCTCTCTCTCTCTCTCTCTCTCTCCAACATTCTACTCTTCGCACACAAAAGCGTCTGCGCATGCGCGGAGGGTCACAACATTCGGCGGTACTCGGTTTCCATTGTGGCGTGTTGCGAGTGTGTGACAGGGACGATGTCAGACAGAGCAAGCTGGAGAAGGGTTTAGCCGAGTAGTGTGCGAGAGAGAGAGGAGAGGATAGCTAAGAGTGAATATTGGTGGGGCGAAGCGGAGGAGCGAGAGAATTAGAGTGGGGGCGAGAGCGAGGAAGATGAAGAGTGAGTATTATTTAGTGTGTGTGTGAGAGAGAGAGATGGAGACAGAGAGAGAATACAACGTCGGCAGTGCGGTGGCGTCCGTGTCGAGAGGTTGCGAGCTTGAGTGAGAGGGAACGACTGACGGAGAGAGAATGAGAAAGGAGAGAGAGAGAAAAGAGATCGGGAGAGACACTCGCGTGCTGGCTATGACGTTATATTGGTGTACGACGACGCTATTGGTGTGTATTATGCGTGAGAAAGGTGAGACAGTGCTAGTGTATTCTCATTGGTGCGGCGGCAAGCGGCGTTCACACGTTCCCCGTCATCCAGTTGGAGGCCCAGCACGCAGTCGAGCGTCGTTCGTTGCTCGGGACGGACGGGAGTGTTTTTGTTCGGAGCATCATTGTACGAATCGTGCACGTTCCCTTCGATAGCCGCGCGTGTCTCTCTTACGTATTGTGGTGCTATCCTTGTCCTCTCTGAGGTCTTACCAAGTGTATTTCATTTCGTATGTAATCCGAGGGTCGTCGACTTGTCAAAATTTGGAGGTTAAGTGTGGTGCATCGAGAATGCGCGTGAAGTTGCAGGTAAAAGGAAATTTGGAGGAATGTGCGCGCCAGAAAACGTTGATTTATTGACAATTGGATACCGACGTATTTATATTTGTTTGGTTTCTTCCTTGTGCTAAATGTCTGTATGCTCGCGGCAATAGCAAGTGAATTATTATTCGGCTCGTTTTGTTGTGTAGATTGGATTTTCGTTCCTTGCTCGCTAACGTGTTTCTCCGTTTAATTTCGCGCTCGTGCGAGACGATGGGCTTAGCGGATTCGGCCTCGCCGTTTTTTACCCGGCGTTTTGATCGCTATCGGTCGGACCCTCCAAATACCGTGTGTCGCCCTGCCCTCGTACTCGATCGTCCTCGATCCTAACGAACTGGCTGTAACGTGGCCTCCCTCTCTCGCTCTCGGTCTCTCTCTCTCTCTCTCTCTCTCTCTCTTTTACACACACACACACACACACACTTTCTTTCTCTCCACGCATCCCTTTACTCCTTTTGTTACCGGCAACGAATCAGCATCCAGTAACGTAAGCATAAGCGTGTACGTTTCGCTGAGTGCGTTTTAGCGTGACAAATCCCGCGATATGCTTGACGGTCCTCGTAATTGTCGTTGGAATTTACCTTGATCGCGCCATCGTTTACGCCGGCAAGACCTATTGTTTTTCATTGTTTCTTTTTCCCCTCTCTGTTCCTCCCCCATCGATCAGACATCAAGAACCCGATAAACCCAATAAACGAATCGATCGATGCATCATACAGACTTCAGATCGTTCATAAACCATCAATTACGCTCGCCGTCAATTATAAGAATTCTTTCAAAATGGAGTATAGAGAGACCTCGTCGTTTAACTCTTGTTAAAGTCGTCCGACGCACCTTTGTAAATTCGACCCACGCGTATCGGACCTCTTCGTAACGTTTTTACAAACACTTGCCAATCGGGAAACGCGTTTTCTCATGTAAACATCATCTATCGGCCGAAGGTTCGAATTAACGTAAGTAACGCGGCGATGTTGTAAACTACCTTCGTTATATTACAGCGAAATTATATTTATATGTTCTCTAAAAACAATTCCGAACGTAACGTTTCACGTCTTTACTTTAGCGTACTCGTTTTTTTTTTTTTTTTCTTCAAATTCCGTAAACTCAACTTTACGTTGGATAGACTTTTATCTTTACCTGGTTAAAGCATATGCGTCTGGCCATTTCACTCCTGGCAACTTAGACGTGACTTTCTTTTTTACACGGCTTTTAACCACCGTTTACATGTTTAGCCGACCCGAGCTTTGCCTGTCGCCTCGGCGTCAGTAACGGCGGCCGCGTCGTAACTTCTGGTTTACTTTTAACTTAGGGCATTTGATCGAGACGACCGTCGGCCGATATTATACCAGTCGATTGATACGTGATAAAAATATTTTTCATCGTGTTATTATATATATATATATATGGCGATCCTTGAAAAAAAAATATTGCAACCTTAATTTATCAACGTAGTCTCACTTAACCTCCATTAGTTTTTCATACTTTGGCAAGGCGTTCGACGATCCGACGATTATAGGTCAAAAGTCATAATTTCGCGTTCGCGTGTAATTGAATGGAACGTCAAGTGTTCACCTTATGGCTTCTCTTCATATTTACACGTTAATTTCACAGATATTTGTGGAAAAAATTTAAGGGAGCTTATAACACGTCGAAACTCTAAGTATATAGAATGTGTTTTGACTAGCGACTTATTTGTCGCGGAATCCAGTGTGGAAAATGAAGAAGTAGAAGTTTCTTAGTTGTTGACAATAACGTTCTCTAAACTCCGATTGCCGCGAAGGAACTAAAAAGCGTTGATTTACAGGAATTATAGACGTAACTGTAAATATCTGGGTGAAATCGACAGGACGAAATTGTCCCTCGAAGTTTGGCCGAGTGTCGGTGAAAATAAATTTGAAACAGCAGTAATGAGTTTATGTCGGGTGCGTCAGTGGTTCTCATGAAGTGACACTGGAGAAGAAGAGAAGGAAGAGGAAGAAGAAAGGGGACTGAGAAGAAGGATTTCATTACGAAGGATATATACACATACACAGACATACATACATGTATAGATATAGAGGATTACGCGTTAAAAAGTAGTGTGTGAGAATTAATTGTCTGTTCCTTTTACACCAGTGAGGATACGCGATGCGATAAATTGGTAAAGCCTTAAAATTCTTGGACCTTAATGGTGACGAGGTGGGGGCAAGGGGTCAAGAAATTACTTGAAGTTAAATTCTGTCAAGATGAAGTGACGGTCTGCCAAAGTTGACAGCCGAACCTGGAATACTCGGTGGTGGCAAACTTTGTGACACGATTAAGATGTACCCCGCACCGGCGAGACATCCAGCCGCTCCCGTAAGTTTTTTTTTTTTTTTTTTTTTCTGTCATGAGAAATAAGTGAAGCCTTTGAGGGTGGCGGAGATATAAAACGTGTATTATAAGCTTGTACACGTTAATGTCGTAAAAAGCGAATATCGTAGGGGATGGTCGATGGGGGTTGCTGAGATGAAACTAAAAAAACTGTTTAATCGAAGGGTTGTTTTTGTGCATTCCGATACCTTAATTTCACCCTTGAGGTACAAGGCAGGCGGGAACTTTACTCGAAGATATAGGCAAAGACATTGACATTGATTTTTGTATAAATATTATCTTTGACTTGAGGTCTGTGGAATTTAAAAATATTTTTATACAATCTTTGTATTGCTCGACTGTACGTTTTATCTTTTGAGCGTCCTGTGTTCTCAATGTAATTTTCATACGAAATTTGGTCGTTGACGAAAATTCGTTTGACGTTTGCCGTCTACAGCGATGGGAATGATGTGTCCATTTTGTTATGGGTACAGGAGGAGTCACGTGGTTTTACTATAAGGTTTATGCGGATATCAGAACCAATTGAGGGTGCACCTTCAATGAAGCCGAATGGAGACCTCGTGCTTGATTCTCCCCTTAATGCCCCTGTGTACCCTCCTTATTTTGCGAAGGGTTCGAGCCCCATTAAATCCTGTCGAGGAGTCTTGTATACTTTTTTTTTTTTCCTTCCCTTGGCATAGGTGTAATCTCTTGGTATACGGGATAGGGTAATTGCGTGTTTGACTCTATACAAGTTTTTCTTTACGGGTAACTTGGTCGCGTGTATCGAGTGCGCATGCGCTGTCGGTGTTGTTCCCCCCCTTCGCGAAGCTCGTACGTTTAAAAACTTAATTTTCAAGCTTTTTTTTTTTTCGTTTTCTTTTTACAGCTTTGTACCCTTTTCCAATTTTTCTCACGTTTTGGCGCCTGCGCTATTTTTTTTTTTTCTCATTCTTTTCTATTATTGCTTCATTCCTTTCGTTTCTTTGCTTCTGTTTTATCCTTTGCAGACTGCTTACGGCTAGCGCGCGTCTCTCTCGCTCGCTCGCACGACTCTATTTTGTTAGTCGTCACGTTTTACCTGGCAGCGTCGCGACGCTTCACGCGAACCCCTTGCAACGTGACTTATGATTTCTTTTAATCGACTCTAAAAAAAGTAATGAATACCACTTTGTGATGATTAACGGTACGAGCTCGCGGAATTGTTTTTCAAAAATGGTTAATGCGCATGTACTCGCGAGAAAAATGTGTTTGACGCAAATGTAATTTTTTTTGTTGGAAATTGGTTTTTCCCATAATTTTCCAAATTTATACACGCGTCAGTAATAATAATTCGGTGGAGCAGAATTTATATATATACACACACAATACATATACGTTACTCTTAACTTGTTTGTAATTGCTTTCACAATTAATTTACACTTTTAATTACTAATTATTATTTTCGTTATTAACTTCATTATAGCGACGCGGCAATGAAATTTTTCTATTAGTCAAATGGTCGCGATCTTAACTATAGCAATTCGTAGCAGGATTTCATCGCTATATTAAATATTTTTTCTTGCCGACGATTTACATGTACTTTTCAATCGAATTCAATGATTAGAACTTCAATCAATTTGATTTTGCGAAATCGTCACGAGAGCCATTTTTATTGACTATCGTACGTTTCCTTTTACGCTAATTACTTTATTTAGTTTGATATTTCCTCCGAAAGGAGTCGAAGCGTAGTTTTGGCCAACCGGAAGTAGAAGTCTGATTATTATTATCTTTTTCGTAAAAAAAGGTATCTTGTCACGCTCATACGCACGTGCATTGTGGCCTTGACTTTATTTTTAGCAAATATATGAAATTTGAAAATGTTATTACGCAAGTCCCGTCTAACTCGAATTGGGGGGGGGGGGGGGG